>PVJH01004560.1:0-123607 GCA_004026705.1 Nesogale talazaci
CCCCCCACCCCCCTTTTGCTTCTGCTAAATAGTTCATTTCTTCTCAGAATCACCAGGGAACTTCTCTGAGAATCTGGAACACAACATGAAGAAAAAGAAATTGTCCTTTGAAAGAAAGAAAAATCAGTTGTTTTAAAAGCTGAAGTATCTTTTTAACTGACCCCCCCCCCAAACATGCTATTATAGTTCATAATTAAAAGCTGTGAAATTGTTTCTGAGAGTGTGAAGTTCTAAAGTCTCACGCAACCCCACCCAACTGACTCGCTCCATTCAGCATGACTTTATCACAGTGTAAGTGTAAGATCAAGGTGGGTCTTGTGATTTATTTTCTCTTTTCTTTGATGAGTAAGATTAAAGACATTCTAGGGAGAAAAAAATTACTTTCTCCAGGGGAGTTTTTTTCTTCTCTGAAAATTGTGATCATGTAAATTCATTACTATAACTTTCCTCTTCTGCCTAAGTGGAATTTAATATGTGGTTGCAGTTATTCTTACATTTCAAGTGACTAGTAACATCTGCTTCTCTGATCACTTGAACAGATTATCTTTTCATTGTCTGATTTCTTAGCTTTGAGTCACATCAGCTATAGGAAATCCTCTTTGGAAGCAGGTGAAGCATAAATAAGCATATCCCTGTATGAAATTAAGGTAGCTTTGACTACAAAATGGTGACCTCACAGTGTTTCTGTCATGTGAGATATGGTGTGTGTACAATCTGACAATGTGGGGAGAAATCAGAATAATGTGATTTTTCAAGAGGAAAAGATGTCTCGAGACCCTAGTGGAATGGCTATCTTAATTCTAAAACAATGACCTGATAAAATATTTACGAGCACTTAGTGCTTTTTAGCAAAATATCCTATTTTATGTCCCAAGGGAAAGTAATTAATCTGGATATGGAGTCTTGACTTTTTTTTCACCCGTTTTTCCTCAACTTAGGAAGACTTTGGGGATAGGTATATGGGCTGTTTTTATGGCAGGTAGTCATTTTATAGACTTAGAACAAGTGGTTCCAGGATATTGCTTAAGGGACCAATTAAAAACCACACTATCTTATAAAGCCTGTTGTAATTATCTGTTGCCTGATTTATAGTGATTAAAATAGAACATCAGAAATAAATCTTAATAGCCTACAAATTGATGACATTCTTCCAAGGAGTAACCAGTGAGCAAGTTGAGTGTTTTTTCTGCTGCTGTCTAACTGTAGTAGGTATAGTGACATTTCTTGTAATATAATTAAAAATTTGCTTTCCACCCTTGGTTGGTTATCCGAGGAACTTTAAACCAGTATAACTTTCTCAGTTTGTTCATTTACATAACATTTGAAAAGTTAATTCATATCACTTATATTATAATTAAAGTTAATCCAGTGTGGTGAAGTAATCATAATTCTAGAACCTTAACATCTAATGAAGGTCTTGTGTGTGTTCTGTGTGCTTTGGCTACAGCCCTACCACGTATGTTTTGGATGAAGATGAGCCTCGATTCCTTGAAGAAGTTGATTACAGTGCAGAAAGTAATGATGAGTTAGATATTGAATTGGCTGAAAATGCAGGAGATTATGAACCTTCTGCTCAAGAAGAAGTGCTTTCTGACTCTGAATTATCAAGAACATAAGTACCTTGAGCCCCTGACATCTTTTCTTAACTGCAAAGAAGAAATGAAATCTTGGTTTTTATTAACACAGAAAATATGAGAGAAATCAGTTTCTAGAGCACTAACACAGACAATAAGTAACTCAGATAAATCTGGTTTCAGGACAATAAATGTGTTATTGATTCATGAAGAAATTGGCACTTGTTTTCTTTTAGATATTCGGTGCACTTACATTGATTGCATTGAATGATCAAATACGGAATTTACTTTTAAGACAAACCCTAAGTATCGTTGCATGAATTTTTATCTCCGTAACACTTCAATTCCTGCATCATCAAGAGGATAATTTTGGAAGTATCAAAGTATAAAATCTAAATTCTAGATAATTGTCGTCCTGAGTTGTTGAAAATGAGTCTTTTTGTACATGGAATTCTATAAATGTGTTTGTGTATGGGTGGATAGGTATTGAAGGTAAACATGTTCTTCAGAATCATGTTAACTGTTGGGTTGTGAGGAGAATAATCTAGAATTTGCCTTGACACCATTGCGTTCAACATTTACTAAAACAAATAAAAAGATATCCAATGTTGCATTCATTTTGTCATCCTTTGTAACAAGCTCAGGTCATTTTGTCGCTGAGTGTCTGGGAATAGTATAAAAACCCAGCAGCAGAACACATTGATCAAAAGTGGTGAAAACATAACTATCTCATCCTCATTTTATTTATTCGGAGAACCCATTCCTTTAAAGTTGCCTCTCATAGATGCTCCTAAAGTTCATTGGAATAAAGTCGAATAATTTATAAGAAGTGTTCAAAGTGAAATGAGGATACTGTGTACTTCAGTGTGAATTTACATATTGAGTTGCTTTAACATTTCATGAGCCGTGCTATGTTATTAGGTCTCTTGATGCTAATTTATTTGTGGCGTGCAGGTGGTATTATCAGAATCCTATGTGACTGAAACGAATTTAAGCCATTTCTCAAAGTGGAAGTTCCCTGGCTTTTAGGTTGTCGTGCTGTAGGAATGACTCAGTTTTTAAATAAAGGACTTTTTGGTAAGTTCGTTAAGGACTAAATTTTCATTGTAATAAAACGAATCCATTAACAGATTGAGAAAATGAAAATGTAGGTTGTGAAGTTGAACCAGTCTTCTTCGTGGGTGGTGATCTGATATAGGAAGAGCAGGTTACTTTAGCTGGGAAGATCGTTCAGTAAATTATTAATTATTCATGATGTAAATTATTCATATTGTATTTGAAAATAGTTGCATATTATAAATTAATTATAACTTTCTTATGGAGCCACTATGTCTATATATGAACTCTCCTTAAATTAAAACTGAATACCAAGGTCATTGTATATCAAAAACAGCTAGAGTAATGTACAGAACAGTTTAAGTTTTTATTTATTTTGTTTACAGAACACTTTACCACTTTATTTTGCCTCGATGAAGTATACCTTTAGCCTAAGTTACAAACCTAAATATGCCTTTCATAAATGAAATGTTCATAAGATAGAAAACTAAAACTTTTGTGTTAGGAATGATTTTTTTTCACAAATTATTAACCTTGGAAAAGTCTAAATGAATTTAAAAATCCTCACTTTCATAAATAAGTTTCACTGGCTCGTTTTTGGGAGGGAGCATCACTGCCCTCTGATGGTAGTAGGAGGCCCAGCCTTGCTCCTGAAGAGCTGCTGCTGGATTTGAACCACCAAGCCAGTGGGCTGTAGTCCCGCACTCAACCACTACGCCACCGGGGCTCAGCCCTCATTGGCTCTTTATATATAAAACTTCCCTCATTTTTGCCTGTGTAGTTTCATTTTTATTTTATTTTGTCAGGATTTCAAAAGACTGTTTGCCATGTAATCTGTGATATAGTTCTGAGAATTAATGTGCCTTCCTTTTCAGCAGTGAATGCGAAAGTCTGATAAACTGAGTCAAATGACAGATCTTTGATTTATTTTATTCACCACGTTTGGCACTTTGATTTTCTTTAAGTGTAATTTTAGTTGAAACCCCTGGCTTCACCTGGAAGGCTTCTAAATCTATAGGTAGCTGCTCAGCAACCCGCGTCTCTGATTATGGAGGTCCTAGATTATCGGGCTTGGTCCTCGTTGCTGACTCCTAGTGACCTCGTGTGTACAGAGGAAAACTGCAACGTTTGCATTCTGATTCATTCCCAGGTGGTGGTGCTGCTATTCCTGGAAGCCCACTTTGAGAACCACTGGTATAATCTGATGTGTTTTTTCAAGCCACACCATCCCCGTTTCCAGAGAGTCAAAGAACTGAGGAAATGGAAATTGATAAATTTAAATCAAACTCATGTGTACAATCAGATAGGTCCCCTGACAACTAGTCTAGATTCTTCCCACAAAAGGTAGTGTTATTCTCTGCCTTTCCCCAAGGGTCAAGACTGAAAAAAGGAAGTCTTTCTCACAGCAGAGAGGCTATGTGCTGACCAGGCACCTAGTTTTGGTTTTACTTTCAGTGTAGTCACAGTCCTGCTTAAATACAAAATTTTCTGTTTTGGTCTGCCAATTTTTGTCAGTTTTGGGTAACGTTTAGAAATATGGGCATTGGTTCAGGTCCTAGGACAAGTAGCCTGGACTTCACTTGAGATGGCACGCTAGTGACTTCAAGTACAATATTCCTAAATATCAAACTAAATTCTCTAAGTTATGTTAAGCACTGAAACTGATTATACAAAGAAAATGTACTTATGGACTTTCCTTGTGCATGTTATACAAATAAATGCCAGTAATGAATCTATAAATTATGCTTATAAACTTTTAAAAATACATTCTTTTGATCTCTTGGCCTCCTTCCTCTATCAACTCATTTCTGTGGAACTTGGCTGTGGGTTCGGGACACTGTGTAGCTCCACTATTTTGCCCAGTCTCTTTGGTTTCAAAGTAGGCTGTGACTGATCTAAATCAGTGGTTGCCTGTGGTGGCTTTGTGGGTGTCCTGCTGGCCTCTGGCACCCACCAGTGGCACTGCTGAGAGTGAAGTGTGCCTGATGCAGTAGTGTGTGCACTTGCATGCCTACTTCCTACACACCCCTGTGAAGTACAAGTGGATGCAGCTTCCTTCTGTTTGTCATCGAAGGCACTTTAAAAGAAGACTGAAGAGTCAATAATCTTGAAAATGCATGAGCTTCTCTGTAGACTTTTCTTTTGTTGGTGTGGTAAGAGCGCTTTAAGACTGGGCCCTTACTTTCACACATGCACAAAATGATTATGAAAGTTCAATAATGTAACTCAAGTATGATTTTTTAATATGGCATATAAGTTACATGACTTTTCCTTTGGCGGTACTTTTATTCTTGGAAAAGTTTGATGTTTCATCATTTTCCTTTTTGAATGTGAGGCACTTTAATGGTATAATTTTATATAAAAGATAGATTTTTAAATCTGAAAATATCCCTTTTAATGGTCGATAGTTTGTAGCTGATGAAGAGAGAAATATCCAACACATGCCCATCGATCTTTGCCAACTATTACATACTCCTCAGAGTTGGACAAGGTTAAAGATGCTGTGAAATGAAATCACTGCTGTCACCACCTGTGCTGAAACTCAGACTCTGACTTCTTTGGAAGTGTCATGGCCTCCTGAAGCCACTTTCCCTTCTGCCAGAGTGTTAGGGGTAGAGCACATAACTTCAGTCAAACCAGCCGTCATCTTGCCTCTGCAGAGCACAACGACTGGTTTGGGCTATGTATACATGACTTGAGCCAGTGCACATAATGTGGACCTTAGGACCTCCTATGGTGAAACTAGAACAAAGACCTTTCCTTGCAGAGAAAGACGTAGCTGCTGGCAGCCACCAGGTAACCCAGAGAGCGACAGCATGGCTGAGACAAGGCAATGTTGAAGAAACAGCTCTAAGACATCTTAAGAGATATTGGGCCCTTTCATCAGTTGAGGGTCCTTATCAATCTGTATATGGGACTTCAACTTGAACCAGCTGTCCAAAAATCCACTGCCATTTACTGTATTCCAACCCATAGTAATACTGTCCAAGGTTCCAGAGACTACAAATTAATTGGAGTGTGGAGACCCTCATCCTCAGTAGCAGGTGGATTTGAACTACTGACTTTTCGGTTAGCAAGTCTAAATGACTTTCATTGCTTCTACTATTTGAATTGAGTTTTCTGTTACTAGTAATAGATATGTCAAATAACTTGTATGTCTGAAACGTATCTGGAAAGCCATCCCAGAAGAGACAATTCCATCCCAAACACTTGTTCTAAGAGCAGTTAAAAGGGATGACTGACTTCCCCAAAGGTGACAGCACAGACGCAAAGGAGAGACCCACTCACCCACTCCGGACTTAGACCAGCTCCACTTTGTGTCTGCCAAGAAATGTTTGCCGGAGCAGAAACCACCCATGTTTCTGCCATTGCTCTGCATTCAGCTTATTGCCTCCAATGAGGAGATTTGGCACTGGTATGTTCACGTTACTGTCCTAAGAGCTTGCTTTGTTGGCATCTTGAAAGTTATCTCTAGTAATGTTGTTAAATATTAAGATTGAGTATCTTTTCCCATGGTGCATCTATTGAACAGACATAACAAGACAGACCCAGGAAGCATGTTGAAGAAATCAGAGATCCCTTTATTGAGTTAAAACAATTATATCAATTATACAGAGGTCGAAGTTTGAAGTTCTAATATCTACCTGTATGTTGGGACAAGGTCTGAGTCCAGATTAATGTCTGGTTTTGAAGTCGTATCTTTCTACCCTTGAGTAGGAACTGTGCATTCTGCTTTAATCCACACAGGACTCAAAGATAGAACATTTGAACAGCCCTCTAAAGAAATGCTTCCCTGAAAGTGATTTCATTGGCCTTACAAAATACAATCGAACAGATCACATTAGCATTTTATATTCCTGTGGAAAAACGGGCTTGTTGAGGCCATGTGATCGGTGCGGGCTTTCTTGTACTTAGCAGATTGGGAACTCAGACCGGAACTTGGACCCACTCTGCTGAAGATAACGTGCTTCCCCCACATTCTCTGAACCCCTAGCCTTTGCAGGAGCCAGCCCAGCCACCCTAATATAATTTGATGAGAGTGGGAACCTCTGCCACCACTTCATTACCACGTGCCTTCGCTTGCTGAGGGAGGGTGGAGAAAACTAAACAATCTTAGGTGCATGCGGCACACTTCTGGGTGCTTTATCTCAATGGAAACATTCTTTTTTTTGGCCTATGGAATGATTTTCATATTTTTAAATCACTATTTCCAACCATTTTATACAAACACATTTATTTAAGGAGGGACCCTTCAGCCTTATTTTCTGGCAATGACTTAGCTCCAGCCTTTCTCCATCTGTCTTTTATGGGCTATTATGGTGTGGAATGGCTACTTATGTTTAAAAAGTTCATGGAAGAGTGAAGTTAAACGATAATGGTAAATTTCCATGGACTCCTTAAAGTGGTCACATATATCTTTGATTGTGAGGAAATTAATTTTGTCCAAGACACTCAAAGTTGTGTTGCATGAGACTTTCCACTCCATTTTCATTAATGGACTGCCCTTTATTGGGAAATTATCGCACAATGTATGGCCTTGAAGAACAGAAATTTGTTTGCTCCTAGGTGTGGAGGCTAGAGGTCCAAAGGAGGGTATTCACTGAGTTCATTCTTACTGAGAGTGTGGAGAGAGAAATCATTCCATGTGCTACCTCAGGTGCGCTTCCTCAGGTTCTGTGGTGCCCAGAATCCATGGCATTCTTCTATTGCTTCTTCACGTTTCTGCCCCTGCGGTGACCCTGCCCTCTTTAACAAGGTACCCCACTACTCTTTGTGAGTCTGCGAGCTGATACTATGTGAAAAAAAAAACCTGTCTCCCCAAGTAAGGTCTCATTCAGAGGGCCCCAGCATATCTTTTCGGGGGCAAAATTTATGACAGTTGTAATGCAAATATCTACAAGTCCATCATTGCCCATACTTCCCCTTCTGGATGTCATTTTAGAGGGGTATGACCTTTTTATAGTACAAAACAACAAGAAGAATACCAATCACGGGAAAAAATGGTTTTCATTGGTCAATTCAGCTTACCTTGCATTATCTTCAAAATTTTCAAATTCTAAACATGTGATTACAGTAGTTAAGAACTGAGAGGCTTATGATAGCCAGCCTAACTAATTTTAACCTTATGGATACTTTTTAGAACTTGTATACTGAATGCAAATGCATAAGCACATCAAGCTCTGAAGGTGATGCTAAGATTCTACACAGGTGACTTTCTAAGAAATTTGATGTGAGAAGTTTCTCAGCATCTTTACAAATACAATACCCTCTTAGTAAGATTACCTTGAAGAATTCCAACTTTTCCAATACTTAAGTTGAATAAAAGGATGACTTTTTCTTTCAGTGAAAATAAAGGCTAACATTTACAGAGTGCCTGCTGTGTTATGGTCACTTGTCTGTGTGATAGTTTTGTGATGTATGTTAAGTAGTCATACATATGCACCTATTTTATTCTAACAACAATTCTGGAATAGATACTACTATTTCCCCCATTTTACATATGAGGAAACTAACCTGCTAAAGGCCACACAGCTAATACCAGTTGGAAAACCAATCTCTTGATTGTCAAATGAAGCGACTGAGTGAAGACACTGCAGGATTTGTAAAATTACCCTCCTAGATTCCACCCTCCTAGGTGATGAGGGAACACATTTCCTAGCCAACATGCTAAAACTATGGGCTTTAATTATGAGCCTGCCATCTTGCCTATCACCCTCAAGAAGTAGGCACAGTAGGACAATGAAATGGGCACTTGAAGTCCAGGTTTAGGGCCCTTATGAAACCTCTTAGTTTAGCAGAGTGGTCTTTTCCATCACAAGCCATTTATCCTCTCAGAAGTAGCTCTCTCTCTGGTATTTCCCTGCATGCTTGGCTCCGTGGTGGACAGGAATAAATATGGGTAAGAATGAAGGACTTCAGATCAGATAGCATTTCAGCCAATACAGAGTCTAGTCCTCCAGTTATTCCCACCACTAACTCATCAAATGGAGTATAAAATTATAAGCTTTGTATTGTTGGGAGAGATCATAGGTGCAGGACTGGTCTGTGGTCTAGACTGAGATAAATAGAACATGGATAATTGAGAATGGTTTATGAACCAGAGAAATAACAAATAATATGGTTGCAAAATGAATATGGCCCCTGCTTTTGGTTTCTAAAGCTAGACGATCACTATGATGAGAACCCACTGATAAAGTTGGAGTGTGAGTGCACCCTCTTGAGAAGTGCCCCAATTGAGAACACATCTTGTTAGTCTATTCTGCTCCAATAAGGGTCTTTTATGTATGTCTATAACAAGGAGAGAGGAGGAAAATGAGAAGTTCCCACTCTTTCTTTGTCATTTTAAATCACCTAGAAAATGCCTCATTTCGGATCAGAGGTTTCCCTAAAACCTCATCGAGATTAGAGACCTTTTAGTCAGTGGACCACTATCGGCACATTCAAGAAATTTTTGTATCCAATCAGCCTTTGGGTCTTAATCAAATACAGGTTCCTATTTTGTGATCTAGGGGTATTAAAAGGTCTTTCTGGGTGGTACAGTTTGTGTACCCAGTAACAGGAAAGAAAGGGCAGATGATTTACTTCCATAAAGGGTTATAGCCAAGAGAATCGTATGGAGCAGTTCTAATCTAACACGGGCTCACTTTGAGTCAGAACTGACTCAATCCCAGCTGATGTCTCAAATTTTGCTTGTGGGACATCCACATTCAGTAGTAGAAGTCTCCCTTCCCACGTGCGACATTTCAGTTCTTAGCTAATACACTTCATGTGCAGCCCGCACTTGTCAGTGGATAGTTGAGTGTTGCTATGAAGCTGAGTAGGTTTCAATGGATCTGGCAGACTGGGAAGAAAGGTCTGGTAATTGTTCTTGAACATCAGCCAATGACCACTCTATGAATCTTAACATTTGATCTGCAACTGTTTGTGGGATGGTGCAGAACCAGTAGCATGTTCTTTTGTGCTTGGGAGTCATGGAGTCTGAACTGCTCAACAGTGTGGGTGAGCCTGAGCCCTTCTTTTGAGAAAATGCCTGTTTCTTCTGATAGGAATTCCAGGAGTCAAACAGCCAGATGTTGGCTTGAAAAGTCAGCCACTTTACTCAAGGAAACGTATGAACTGACATGAGGGAGATCGGTGCACAGTGAGGACTGACCCATCTTTCCTGTTGATAGGGGCCTTTGAATGGTGCTAACCACAAACTCAACAGTTCAAAACCCTTTCAGAAGACAGACAGGACTTTTTACTCCTATAAAGAATTACGGTCTCAGAAACTCACAGGGGCAGTTCTACCCTATCCTACAGGGTTGCTTTGGGTCCATAGTGACTCAGTGTTGGTGACTTAATTTGTTGGTTTGGGTGTATGTGTGTGCAAATGGTTAATACAATTAGGAAGGTTAGAAGAACAGGTCCACTCAGAGGCACTTCAGAAGAAAGGTGTATTCTAATTTGAAAAAACACACTTCCGTCAATCCATTTTGACTTTTAGTGAGAACAGGGTAGAACTGCGCCCCAGGGTTCCTAAGACAGTCCATCTTTTAAAAAAATTATTGGGGGCTCTTACAACTCTTTAAAATCATTATATTGGGGCCTCATACAGCTCATAACAATACATACATATATACATTGTGTCAAGCACATTTGTACATATGTTGCCATCATCATTTTCAAAACATTTTCTGTTTGAGCCCTTGGTATTAGCTCCTCATTTTCCCTCTCTTCTACCTGCCCTCCCTCATGAACCCTCGATAAATTATAAATTATTATTATTTCTTCATGTCTTACCTTGCCTGATGTTTCCCTTTACCCACTTTAATGTTATTTGTCCCTCTGGGAGGGGGTTATATGTAGATCATTGTGATCAGCTGCCTCTTTCTTCCCCAATTTCCCCTTCCCCTCCTGTTATTGATAATCTCATTATTGGTCCTGAGGGGGTTTATCTGTCCTGGATTCCCTGTGCTTCCAGCTCTTATCTGTAGCAGTGTACATGCTCTGGTTTCACTGAATTTGTAAGGTACAATTGGGTCATAGTAGTGGGGGGTGGGGAAACTAGAGGAATGTATGTTTCGTTGGTACTATACTGCACCCTGGCTGGCTTGTCCCTTCCTTGTGACCATTCTGTGAGGGGATGTCTCCACTCTGCACTAACCCTCATTTACAATGATAAGACTTTTTTGTTCTGGATCTTTGATGCCTGAAACCTGATCCCATCGACACCTCATGATCACACAGACTGGTGTGCTTCTGCCATGTGGACCTTGTTGCTTCCCAGCTTGTTTATCTTCAAACCTTTAAAGACTCCAGATTCTATAACTTTTGATAGCCAGGCACCATCAAGACTAAATTTTTACGGGAGCAGAAGAGGTGGCTGGTCAGTTCCAATCTTGACATAGCAGCCCAGTGTATCACTCACTATACCACCAGGACTCCATATCTTTTCTGAAAGCCATTGAGAACCTAATGGGGTCTCCACGAGTCAAAAGCAACACAATGGTAACTTAAAAAAAAAAATTTTTTTTTTTGCATAACATAATGAAAAGAGTGTGAATGCTTGATTTATCAAATGTGGGCTCAAATCCTACTCTCTTAAGCAGCAGAGTTATCTTAGACAAATGCCTGGATCTCTCAGAGCCCCAGTTTCCACATATGTAAACTAGCAATACTAAAGCTTTTATCATAGGATTGTTGTGAGGGTGGTGTTAAATTACATTTGTAGTGTGTTGGGCACAAAGCAACAACCTATTGACTGAAGTGAGATTGTGTCACTCAACAGAACAAAGCTTCATTTGTTCTAACAAGCATTTATGTATGCTGATAACAGAAAAGGGAAAGAAAGCAAGACATAGTCTATAGCTCAGTTGGTTCACTGTGGATGGTGACCCAATTGGCTCATTTTCATTTTCTTACTTAGTATTTTAGAGTATTTTTGTCTTTCTGTAGAAACTTTAGTACTAAAAAGAACTCCTCAAGTACACATTAAGCTTCACTCCCTTTGTTAGATGAAGAAATTCAATCTAATGGAGGTTAAGGGACTTGCCTGAGGTCACCCACCTTTCTGACTTTACTCCCTGAACCCCTCAACAGCTCCTTTCCAAGGTGCTTGCTCTGCTAGCCCACTTTTTAGGGCTGAGCAGAAGCAACTCAGATTTCAGATCATTTCTTACTCTGTTGACAATTACCCCATTCACTGTGCCATTTATAGCTTTGACTTTATAGCTTTGGGAAGCACCTTAAAATATAATTGCAAACATTCTAGCCATCCAAATGTGCACTCCTCAAGCCTAATGGTGAGGCCAGTAATTCACAATGATAGCTCATGTGAAAGGAAAACTCAGACCAAATGGGATTTGGTAATGGACTTTCCAGTGACACTAGTTGTCTGTTCTTTCTCCCATGGGTTATGTATTTTGTATTTGGGACAGTGCAAGAGGTCAGGTCATTGCCAAAATGGGGCTCAAGATTGTTGATTCTTTTGCAGAATTATAAGCACGTACCTCAGGACTGACTTTTTATTTCCTTTTCAAAATTGTACCTTATTTGGTTTATGAATTTTCTATTGTGAAGTGGGAAGTTTACATTTCAGACCATCAACGAACTCTGCATTGAACATTTCAAACAATTCATAACCTCCCATTAGTATTCTACACATCCCTTCTAGCATTTCTGATTTCTCTTCTCTCTCTTGTAGACTTCTCCTCCCTTTCACCCAGGTCAGCACCTCTTAATCCTCTAGACTAGGGGAGCGCAAATTTAGCTCCTGTGACAGCCAGATGTGGCTCTTTTGGTGTGTAAGTGTGGCTCTGAAGTAAAAGTGAAAAGTTCAAGCATGTTACTCAAAATGGCGATTCTGTTTGTTTTTTAAAAACAATATATTTATAGCTCTTGAGTAATTTTTAAATCATGTGAGGGACAGGATTGATTCTCCTGTCTCAAAAGTTTGCCTACCCTGCTCTAGACCATTGCTTCATCTTTACTTCTTTGCCCTTCATGACTCGATAATCTCCCAAGTCTGTTCCCTTTGGTGTGAAGGTCAGTGCCTTGGTTTTCATCCTTATAATAGTGGTCTTGTACAGTATTTGTTCTTCCATGATTAACTGCTTATACTCAGTATAATGTTTTTCCAGCCCATCCATGGCATGAGGTGCTTCATGGTTTCCATGTATTTCGTGAACCTCATTTTCTGTTTGTTTATGTACCAATGTTTCTTTATCCAGCCTTCAACTGATGGGCATGTGGGCTATTTCCATCTTCTTGTTATTATAAACAGTGCTTCCGTGAACATAGCAGTGAATACATATGCTTGCTCCTGCTGTGGCTCTTACTCAGAGTCTCATGAAGAAGGTAGGCATGGCCTCGATGAACAATAATGATGCGAAGAAAGCATGATGTACTGGAAGGGATTAAGTGCCCAGGGGCACACAAGGACAAGTTAATCCAAAGTGGCCCTCAAGGCAAGGTGTGATGTGAGACTGAAGGAAACATAAAATTTTCTTATCATTTGGGAAGGAGGTTGGATGATAGTGAGGGGAAGTGGCAGTGAGAGGTTCAAGGCGGGGCGGGGGGTGGGAATCCCAGGAAGAGGAACATCATGAACCCAAAGCAGAGATTGGTAGGGTAGGCGAGGCAATGTAAGCAATAAGCAAAAGTCTGGTCATGAAGAAACTTGGAATTTATCCTATGGGATTTGTAGCTGTTGGGCAGTAGGGATCTACAGGTGGTCTTAAGTAAACAAGTAACAGGCTTGGTTTGTTTTAGAAAGCTAAAGAGTAGTGTAGAGGCATACAAAACCCTATATTACTTTGTCAGGGGTATTGAATCTTTTTGATGGAATTTTCTGAGTTTGTCTTTTAATTCCCTTCCTCAAGGATAACTGTTCCCAGGTAATGATACCCCCGGAACCCTCTGAAGCAGAAATCACCCTCTCTCTAAACTTGGAACTATTGTATTCCAGAAAGAAAAATGGACCACAATTATTTGCCATGTCAAAGTTACTACTACTTCTGCATAAGGTATCCTGCCCTTGAATTTAATGGGCACATACAAATCATGTCCCTTAAAATTTCAATGAAGCTAAAAATTGTGACAAAATAGCAGTTCTCTGAAGTGATTGTTAGCTGCCATACGCATCCATGCACAGTGAAGTGCGACATTGTCTGCTCCTGAGACATCTCTGGACATCTCAGCGATCCGTTATGGATCTCACTGGTGTGATCCAACGCTTCTCAATGGCTGAATATTAGAAGTAAATCACTAGGCCATTCTTCATACTGTGTCTTAGGGAAATTGTCTCAGCCCCATAGCAACAGAAGAATCTCCTTTGATAGTCAGGTGGTAGCTATGTATGCGGTGCATTGGCCAGAGTTTCCCCAAATGGGAGGCAGGAATTCTATGCCGGAACCTGGCTGGCTGTATATGAATTGACAAATAATTATTCTTAGCCCACGTGCAAACAAATTCCAATTCCCAAATTTGCTGAGTGTTACTCTCTAAAGTGACTTAACCTGGGGATATAGCAAGAACTGAATTGGGACACAGATTTGCCTCCATCAAACTTCAGAGAAAGAGTGAATTTATTTTTTAGTGTCTTAGTCTATAAAGTAAAAATTTGTTATAGAAAAAAAAATCCAAAGGCTCCTCAGCTCTGTCATTCAACAGTTTGGCTCAACTTTATACTTTTAAACATACATAATAAAGGTTTCATTTCTGTTACTTGTATAAATGGATGGTATTTTCCACAGCCCCATGCATTCCCTTCAGTAAATAGAGCTGTGCAGGCAAATCTTTGGCAAAAACAGATAATGCAAGTACATATTTCAGATGCCACATTATTCATGGTACATCTACATACTCCTACTTATAATTATAAGAAAGAGTTCTATGTGTCTGATTAGATTTTTTTAAACTTAAATATGAATCAAGCAATTTAGGGATCAAAGTAGTAGATGGAGTGGTTTTCCCTCCCTCCTCACCCTTTCTTGAAATGAGTCTAGAGAGGCTTTTAAAATTTCTATATTAAAATTATTTTTAAAAAATATTCAGCAACCATATACAAAAATATTAAAGGTTAAAGTAAAGAATAAAATATTAAAAAATCTCCTTATATCATAATAATCACATATCCATAGATAGTGAATTCTGATTCATGGTGACAGCCCTATTTTCAGAGGCGAAGTGCTCCCTCTGAGTTCAAGACTGCAACACTTTAGAAGTAGATCACAGACTGTCTGTCATAGACTGGAACTGCCACTTCTTGGCTAGTGTGCATATAGTGTACTTAAGTATTTGAATTGACAAAAATGTCAAGAGTGGTTCTATGTAATCTTCTCCTCACTTTCTCCCAGTGGTAACATCTCAGATGTACATGAGGGTAAGTCAGTAAGTATTGTTGATAGGTTTTCGGTCCATACACATCTGAGTTTTTTCCAAACAACTATGTTTCAACATATCTCTTTGACTAGTGGATTTGTGTCTACAAGTTCTCTCAATAATACACTTCTCTTAGCCTTGGAAGTCTATCTTCAAAAAAATCTAATCAAAACTGTGGCTTCCAAGAGGATCTGCTTGACCAGTTATATTCAAAGCAGAGCGATCAGCTCACAAGGTTATTGGCAATTACTTTTTAGGGGGGCTATTCTGAGGAGTAATCTGGATAGATTTTCTAGAAAGACACAGGATGATCATGGGAATGTATGCTTAAGTTTTAAGAAAAACTAAAATAGCTTTGGTGAGAAAAAGGTGAGGAAAGTTGTACGAAGGAATTCTTTTTTCCATCTTGACAATGCACTTGCTGATTTTTCAAGGGTAAGATTTCATTGAGAAAACATACTCCATCCATCCTACAGCCCTGATTTTCTAGTTTCCAAAACTCAAAGGACCTTTAGAGGGAAACCCTGTATTCAGAAGTGCATACACCTATAGCTTTCTTGTTTTGATATTTTTATTTAATAAATGCTTTCTAAGCTTTTGTAATAATACTTTTGAACTTATCAAAGACTCACTGTCATCAAGTCCATCTTGATTCTTAGTGCCTTTAGAGGACAGAGTAGAATTACCCCCGTGGGTTTCCAAGGCTATAAATCTTTATGGAGGTAGAAGGCCTCATCATTCTTCCATGCCGTGGCTGGTGGTTTCAAACTGATGACCTTGCCGTTAGAACACCAAGGTGTAACCCATTATGCCACCAGGGCTTCTCTTGGAGGCCATGCAGACACACATGGAGCAGACCTAAACTCAATCTGCAGGTTAGAGCCCAGTCCAGCCCCACTGTAGTCTGGAGCAGAGACCTTCTGCTGAACTCCATCTCAATCATTTACCCAGAGAAGCTTTTGCTGCTGTAGGCCACTGAGCTTTGGTATTTGTTATGCAACATTGTTGAATTGATGGCTGAAGAATGCTTACTTTAGCAGAAGATTACAGAGGCTTCCTCATTATGTTAGTGTGAAAGTTAATTGAAGAGATGCCCGTGAAGTGTTCTCAGCAGTATTTGGCTTTATTTTTTTTTGCACTGCCCTCTGGTGGTGGGAGTAGGAGGCCCAGCCTTGCTGCTGGATTTGAACCTCCAACCCAGTGGGCCGCAGTCCCGCGCACAACCACTACGCCACCGGGGCTTAGCAGTATTTGGCTTTATTAATGTCTTATTATTGCTATTATTTTCATTATTGAACTTTGCTCACTGTCTCTTGAAATCCATCTTCTTGACACCTTGCTAGTGGCAGTGAGGAAGTAAATGTTGTGTCCACAAACATGATTAGCTAGGACTGATCAGGTCTCATGCTCAGTTTTTGATGAGGATGGTACATGGACAATAAGGGTACCAATTGCCTGTATCTTAGCAGGCTGCCATTTTTTTTTCCCATCCAGGGTTCATGTCTTGTTCACCTTTGGAAAATCTATGAGGGACCTGCCTCCTCCTATCATTAGGAGGACAGTTGAACAAACAGGCTTCCGGGCCTCTCCAATACCTGAAGGGTCTGATCCTGGCTCAGTGAATACCAATGAGTACATTATTTTGCCCAGCTCCTTCAAAGAAGTGAAAGGCAAGGTTTGACAAATAGGATTGAGCCCTTGTTTTAACTCTCAGAACAATCATCAGGGATACAAGCATCTTTCTCTGTTCTCTTCTGGTATCCCCATCTTCATTTGTGCTTTCATATGTTCCTTTTCCTTGAGCCCCCTTTTCTCTCCTGGAGGAAGAAACCCTAGACTCCTCGAGTTTTCCCTTATGGAAACCCTTCTGATTGAGTCGGTGGGTGTGGGGTGAGTCCAGAATGAAGTAGGACAAAGTTCTGTTCCTGTGAGTAGAGAGGGGTGGGGAGAAAAGGCAGGAGCTTCAGCTCTGCATTGTTCTCTTGACAATCTTGAGACGTAAGAACAAATACAGTGTGTCACAGTGAAGGCTGAGGTCTTCCTGGAGACCACCCCATAGGTCTCTTCAAGGTGTGTATACTCCTATTAAAATGACTTTTGCTTTATCCCCTGAGGCAAATTACCCATTTGTTAAAAGAAAACCCTTATTAGCCAAGTTATTTAAACAAATGGTACTATTTTTTTAATCACTGTTTTCCTTTTCTGCAAGTTTCTCCCTCAACCCTTCCAAGAACTGAATTGTGAGAACCCTTTAGGTCCAAAGCAAGATTGATGCTGAGATGCACAGAGATCTCCAAGGAATTCTGAACCCACACAGGTGAAAAGGAGATGCCGGCCTTTTTTTTGAATGGACAGAGCAAAGGCTTCCTCTGTAGATGGTTTCCTGAATTCGGACATCTAGCCTTCTAAACTAAGAAGGAGTACATTTTTATTTATTAAAGCCAGCACAAGACATCCTTGATAAGAAGTGGTGTGTGTGTGTGTGTATGTACATGCATGCGTATATGCACATGGATATGGACTGCCCTTGAAAGTGTCTGTGATCCAAGGGAGAAATAAGGAGTTTCTACTCCTGTAAAAACTTACCGTGTTGGAAACTCACAGGGACAGTTCTGACCTCTAGGGTCACTGTGTGTCAGCACTGATACAGTTGTAATTGTTTCCTTCCTTCCTCCCTTCCTTCTTATGCCTAGAGTTGTTGGCATCATCTTGCGAATATAAGGACCAGCAGCAGCAAGTTGAGAATGGTGGAGCAGAAGCTGTCTGTGTCCTTGTTATTGCCAAGGTGCTGAACCGGTTCTCGTCTTCCTACTTTGGACCTTATTGTTTCGGCATTTGCTAGTTCAGCCTAATAAATCCTAGTATTTACACTGATGCAATTTACACTTTTTCCTTGAGTTTCACACTGTCCAAAAAGGTGTTGGGAAGTTATTCTCTGTGTTTGTCTCTTCAGCTTTTGCATATCTTGTGAGCAGAGCCATTGGAAGCTTTCCATCTGAACGCTTTTTTCAAGGATGGCTGTATGGCAAACAGCACAGGAAGGCAGGGATCATGTTTGAAGCAGATGACAGATTAGTTTGTTGAGTGGCTTCTTTTAAGGGCAAAGACCAGGCATTCTTGAGTATTGCCCTTTCAAAGAATTGAGACTTCTTAAGCTTGTGATATAAAAAGAGTTTTTGGAGGTAGAACAAGAGAACTTGATGATGGGCTGGATAAAGGGGCATGAAGAATAAGAAGTCAAACTTCACGCTCAGAGTTTTGCCTTGAGTGTCATGTTAATTGAGGGGGGGAAAGACCAGGTGGAGGGCAGGCCTACAAGAAGTTGTAGGCATGTGTGTGACAGATTGGGGGGCGGAGAAGGAGATCACAAAACACTAGTGCTCATGTGGTGCCTTGCCAGTGTAGATTATGCACCTTCCGAGAGGCTTCACAGTCCCATTGCCTCTTCTTCACCTCCAGGAAACCTGTATCCTCAGTCCCTGGGCTTTGATCCAACTCAGTACCTGTCAGAGGCTGGCGTCATTGGGAAAGATTGTTCTTCTATTAGCAACAGTGTACTCAAGGCCGGATTCCTGCTCTGATGGAAGCACGAGTCTGTTGGGAGGAAGAGCTAAATACAGTGGAATTCTCAAGCCCAAACTCAGACCCACCGCTGGCAAGTCACTTTTGACGCCTGGTGATCCCATGGAGAACTTCTCCACAAGTTTTTTTGCTGTGATCTTTAGCAAAGTGAAGGACTGCGCCTTTCTGTGTAAAAAGAAAACTAAACTAAACAGTGAGTAAGTGGGAGGGAAAGGAGAGTGGAGTGGGCATAGAATTCTACAGATGTCCCATCAAGATTTCTGTTCTCAGATAAGAGCTGGAAACACGGAATACAGGACAGATAAACTCCTTGGGACCAATATTGAGAGTAGCCGTACCAGGAGGGGAAGGGGAAGGTAGGGGGAGAAAGGGGGATCTGATCACAATGACCTACCTATAACCCCCTCCTCACAGGGGGTGGAAAACAGATAAGGGGGTATAATGCAAGACATGAAAAAGTAATAATAATTTTTAATTATCAAGGGTTCATGAGCGAGGAAGGGAGGAAAAAAATGAGGAGCTGATACCAAGAGCTCAAGTAGAAAGAAAATGCTTTGAAAATGATGATGGCAACATGTGTACAAATGTGCTTGACACGAGGGATAGATGGATTGTGATAAGAGTTGCATGGGCTCCCAATGAAATTATTTATTTAAAAATGTTTTTGTTCCCTCGTTAATCAATTAAATACTAATCTAAGTACTATGAGGAAGGAACTTTGCAGATGGAATTAAGATTACCAATCTGATGACCCTTAAACGGGAGATTCTCCAAGTAGGCTTAATGTCAACAAGAACCAAAATCATACCAATAGTCATTTAGTCAATTTGGACTCATGGAGACCCTATCAAGATCAGAGTAAAATTGGGCCCTAAGAACTTCAATGGCTTATTTTTCCAGAAACCACGACCAGGTCTTTTTTAAAGACTCAAACCTCCAATATTTTGGTTAGCAGCTGAGTACACTGGCCATTTGTGCCACCCAGAAGCTTCTAATCTACTTGCCCTGTCACCGCTGGCTTTGAAGATGTAAGAAGGGGACCCATAAGTCTAGGAATGTGTGTGGCCTCCAGGAGCTGAGAATGACCCCAGCCAACATTCAACAAAGAAATGGGGACCTTAGTGTCCTAGAGGCACGAGGGAGCAAATGCTACCAACACTCTGAAGGAGTTTCATCTCCTGAGCGGCTCCAGAGAAGAACAGACTTCTGCCAAGACCTTGATTTCAGTTTTCTGAGGCTTTAGGATGACCCTTAACTACCTGTGCCTTGACTTCTAGCCTACAGAAACTGTGATAGCAAATTTGTATTGCATGGTCCCCTAAATTTATGGTAATCTTTTCAAGCAGCAATAGAAAAACAAATCCAGAAATAGAAAAGGAGGGAGGGTGGTGAAGAACAGAGAAAAAAATCCAAATACCAGTTGTGAGGATATCACGTGATGAGTTCTGCATATGACTAAAGACATTGTCAGTATGGCTCCTTTAACCCCACGATTTGAGCTAGAATTGTGTGTTTGGCTGTGGCGTCAAGCTGGTGCATTTTCTTTCTGTGAATCTGTGGAAAGTTTGTTTTCATTCCTTTTGAGTTATAAGAGTATGAGAATTTGGAAAATACACTTTCTCATTAAAAAGTCTAATAGTTTTCAATGGGTTGGATTTTGAAGCTTTGTGCTTACTATCCAGTATCAGAACTTTCTGACTGCCAGATTATTTGGGAAATTCCTTGACCCAGTTGAGTCCTACTAGTTTAGCCAACTCTTTTTCCTGGATTTGTGTGGAGATATTTGCAATGTGTGGGCATTCTGAAGTGACAATTGCATAAATCCATAGTACTCTCAGCCACATATTTTTGTTTTCCTTGATTTTTAATCCACTGTGGTACACCCCTTTGCTGAAGAATCCAAATTTAGTCTCAAGTTATTTTAACTTTCTAAAGTCAGTTTAAATCTTATGACCTAAAAAACCATTGAAAATTGTACAGTATTATATAACCATCATTACTAAATCAGGAAAGAGGTGTGACAGGGTTGTAGCCTCTCACCATACTTACTCAAATTTGTGTGCTGAGCAACTCATCAGAGAAATTGAATTATAGGAAGAAGAAGGTGGCACCATTATTGGAGAAAGATGAAGTCTCACCCTAACCATAACCCTCAGTCAAACGCTAACCCTAACCTTAAGTCTAACCCTAACTGTAACTTTAAACCTAACCCTAACCCTAACCCTTACCATAACCCTAACCTTAAATTTATCCCTAATCCTAACCTTACCCATAATACGGTCTAACCCAAACCCTAAAACTATCCCTAAGTCTAACACCAACCCTAACCCTAAATCTAACCTTAACCTCAATCCTAACCCTATAAATCTAATCCTAACCTAACCCAAACCTTAATCCTAAATCTGACACTAACCCTAACAAAAACGCCAACTCAAAACCTAACCTAAGTTTACCCCTAACCCTAACCTTTTTATTATTATCATTATTATTATTAAATCATTTTATTGGGGACTCATACAATTCTTGACAAGCCACACATACATCCCTTGTGTCAAACACATTTGTGCATTTGTCTCCCTCATCGTTTTCAAAATACTTGCACCCCTGGTATCCACCCTCCCCCCATGCACTCATGATAATTTATAAATTATTATTATTTTGTCCTTTCTTACACTATTCAGTGTTTCCCTTCACCTACTTCTCGGTTGTCTGTCCCCCAGGGAGACAGTTATATGTAGATCCTCGCAATCTGTTCTCTCTTTCTACCCAACCTTCCCTCCACCCTCCCATTATCACCCTTCTCACCATTGGTCCTGAGGGGTTCTACTGTCTTGGATTCCATTATCAGAGGAAGCCGGACTCCGAAACATACATCACATGTTCCATAGGCACTGTTGTACAGCCATAATTATTATTTATTATAGTAAACTTATAGGGAGCATGAGAAAGAAAGAAATAATAAGAGTAATAATAATAAGAAATAATAAGAGTTAGACACAAATGTAGCATGCTAACATGATAGCATGCTCACCTCAGCCCAACAGGTGGTCCACGTGGAGAGACAGCAAGTGGGGGAAGGGATTGCATGAGGGAAAGGGAGAGGGACTGAGAGCGATCAGAGCTGATGGGCTGGAGAGAGAGAGAGCGTCTTTATTTTGTCCAAACTTTATATATATATCCTTTGCCGCCAAGCAAGGCCCCTAGTTACAGGTAAAGACATACATCACAGGAAAGAGTTGTGCTAGCAATACAAGTTATAGGAAGTGTGGGGTACCCATGTGACAAGATGGGGGAACCTAAGTTTCCTGGTGGCGGCCTAGCCTTGATTGTCCTTGGGTGGGAGACTTTAGCTAAAGCTTGTAGCAAAAGTAACACATCATCCTAGCAGCAGGGGGTTGGCCCTATCAATTGTGTGAGGCAAAGGCCTGTTATCTGGAGCCTTTTGGGAGAATATCTAACTTCTGACTTCCACACCAAATGCTGGTAAATGATTGCAAGTGTATGCTTAATATTTTGGAGTATATGTAATTGTGGAAAATTGTGTAAATGTCCTGATTTCGTCCCACACCCTGTGTTTCCAGTTCCTATCTGCAGTGTACATCCTCTGGCCTAGCCAGATTTATAAGCCAGATTTATAAGAATTGGGATCATGATACTGGGGAAGTGGGGAGGAAGCATTTAAGAACTGGAGAAATGTTGTATGTTTCATCATTGCTACACTGCGCCTTAACTGACTCACATCTCTTCTCCGAGTGCCTGTGAGGGAATGTCGAGTTGCCTATAGATGGGTTTTGGATCTCCACTCTGCATTCCCCCTCATTCACAATGATAAGATTTTTTTGTTCTTTGATGTCTGATAGCTGATCCCCTCAACACTTAGTGATCACTCAGGCTGGTGTGCTTCATTTATGTGGGCTTTGTTGCTTCTCAGCTAGATGGTTGCTTGTTTATCTTCAAGACTTTAAGACCCCAGATGCTATATCTTTTGATAGCTGGACACCATCAGCTTTCTTTGCCACGTTTGCTTATGCACTCGCTTTGTTTTCAGTGATCATGTTGGAAAGGTTAGCCTCGCAGACTGCCGAATTATTAGAACAGTGTTTTCTTGTATCACGGGAGTACTTGAGTAGGGGCCCATTGTCCACATGCTTCCTTAATACTAAACCTATAAATATATGTTCATAGATCTCTTTCCCCCTCATCAAATATAAATAAATTTGTGCAAGTACATGTCTGTGTTTAGATCTCTATAAATGCCCTTTGCTTCCAACTTCTTTCCTCTATTTCTTTTTTACTTTTTTCTGCCCCACTGTTATGTTCATCCTTCATTTGGGATTCACTAATTCCTCTTTGATACATTGTCCTTGATCCAGCTCTACCAGACTTCCTACACTCTCCTTGCCATTGGTTTTTGGTCACTTGTTCCTTTGCCCTTGGGTTTGTTAACATCTACTCCCTTTCCCCCATTTCTCCTTCTCTCATGTCCCCTTGGAACTGTCATCCTGTTCTTCTCTTTTCCAGTTTGTTTATCACACCTATCTCTTCCAGATAGACAAGCACCAATAACAATATGCACCAACACAAGGCATTAAACAATAAAACAATAGCTACAACAACTACAGAAAGACAACTACAACAATAACAATAAATCCTATAAATAGTTCAAGGTCTATTTGTTGTCCTTTACAAGTGTTTATCAGTGAGACTGATGGGCCTCTCACCCTGTTCCCCTGGTCTATTTTTGGTATGCCCTGGGGACTTCATTGCTCTGCTCCCCTTGCTGCTCTGATGCATGCTCCCAGTGTCTGACTTCAGCATGGTGAGCACAGGGTGGGCACAATTCCTATTGTGTGTCTCTAGTGTTATCCCTTGTGGTGCTATGGGTCAGTAAGGAATATTATGTCTCTTTTTGGGGCCGGCCCTATGGTCCTCTCTGTGCATTGGCTGCTCTGAGTAGAAATATTTTCCCCAGGACTTGGTGGGTAAGATGTGCATCACTCATTTTTCCCTTCCCCCTTATTAACTCCTGTGTGCTCTGATCAGACAAGTCCCTCTCAGCTGAAGTGAATTCTTTTGGGGGTGATATAGGGAGGGCAAGGGGGGTTGCTGTCCACGTAGTTGGTGATGGGGTTGGCCCCACAGGCCTCTCTATTTTGGTTTCCTGCTTCATGCCAGTGTGTTCTATTCTTGTCTTGGGTCACCCAGTTGTGAAGTCTGGTCCTTCTTTCCCTGTGGAGATATAAACAATATGCTCCCTTTGGGTGGGTTACACTAGTCTAATTTGTGTCCTATTAGCTCCCCACCAGAAGGAGCCCTGGTGGTTTAGTGGTTACTCCTTGGACTGCTAACTTTGAGGTCAGCAGTTTGAAACCACCAGTTGGTTTCTTCCTTGGAAGAAAGATGAGGCTTTTTACTCATGTAAAGAGTTAGAGCCCTGGAAACTCATTGGGGCCATTCTACTCTGTCCTACAGGGCCATTCTGAGTTGGTGTGGACTTGACGGCAGTAAGTTATTTTTGGTATCTCCCCACAACAAGCAGTCCTAAGTTGTCTCAGTTAAAAAAAAAAAAGGAATGAAAAAGTAGATTGAAGATGACTCTTTAATACTCCCCCTATTGAAACATTGATCAAATTCTTTCCCTCTGGAATTATGGCTAATCTCAGAAGACTTCTTTGACTCCTGCAGTGCAGCAGGAGTGTTGTCTTGGGACTTCTGAGATTAAATCCTAAGAAGCCTTGTAGCTTCTGTGTGAGACTTTTGTAGCACTCCATCTACAGATGACATGCCATGAGAAACTCAAGCCACATGAAGAATCCATGTGTAGGAATCCCAATCTCCAGCTTCTGCTGGCAGCAGTACCATGTGTTTGCCGTATGATCCAGTTTGAATGACTAGTCTCCGCAAACCTCCAGAAGACACAGTGCTAACCAACATCTGGCAGCAACTACATAAAAGACCGCATAAGATTGTCTCTCTGAGCTCCATAAACCCACTCAACTAGGAGTTAGAACAAGTTATTGCTTCAAGGCATTCAGTTATTTCAAAGATGATAACATACAGGGTTTGTACAGATGTCTTTTAAGGGGTTTTCAAGGTTTAATAAGTGATAATTCTCTGAGGAGCAGTGGTGGTGTAGTGGTTACGCATTGGGCTGTCAACCACAAGCACAGCTGTTTGAAACACCAGTCGTCCCTCAGAAAAAAAGACAAGACTTTCTATTTCCATAGAGAGTTCCAGTCACAGACACCCACAGGGGGAGTTCTACCCTGTCCTGTTGGGTCTTCATAAGTCAGAGTGGACTCGATGGTTAGTTGCATTTAATTCTCCAAGTGAAATTATGGCTCTTCCTGTGAGGGAACCTTGCATACATCAAAGATGACTATTCAATGATGATTGGGCCTCAGAGCCGTCCTTCAGAACAGAGAAATGATGGTGTACATGATGATTTTCCAAATATAGGAAAATGCTTATTAGAGGAAATGGGAGCTATTCTAAGAGTAGGAACACCTTTTAATATCATCAGTGAACTATTGACAAAGAAAAAAAATGAAATAAAGGTGAGAAAAGAGAGCACAAGGTGGGAGAATTACCTTCTGTCTTGGTAAGTTGCTTGAGCAATACAGTGATGGTCTGGTTCTCACGGAAGGTAATAAATTGAGGTTTAATAAACTTGCAGGAAAGACAGTTCTGGAACCCTTTCGTCTGCTTTTGGCAGATGATCCCTTTAGTCCTATTGCTATAAAGGATTGAGAGAAAAATGTATGACAGAGACACAAGATCACTGGCAGGCATTTCCATTTCATTTCTCAACCACCTCTTTCTCCTTTTCTTTATTTCCTCCTTAGTTTACTGGGAATATGTGTGGAGACATGAATGGACCTAGTCCTCAAACTATACTTCTCAGTCTTCCTTTCATTGATAAGTGGCCATATGGCAGTTCTGGCCAAAGAAACACTTGGAAAGTTTATAAGACAGGTGTAGATTTACTTGGCATGCATTCTTTGCTTTTTGTTCTTCCTCTTTTAGCAAGTGAAGGCAAATGAAACCATCTCACTTACTCCAGTCCTGAGAATCACTGCTTTAGGACTTTGGTTCTGTAAGATTCACAAAATCAGTTGCTTTGATGGAATATGTTGGAAAGTCATGTGTGTCGTTTGAGATCCTTCCAGTTCTAACAAAAACTAGAGGATGTTGGGAGGGGGCAAACTTGAGAGATCTGAGTTGTGACTAGCAGCAATGAAAGCATTGGACCTCATCACAGTTGTCAACATTGCAATAAACAATGTTTGCCTCTTGTTTTCCAGGATTGGTGGAGACGTGACCAGATAAGCTGTCCTCCTCTTTGGGCACATCCTCACAGCTCTCCGCATTTCACAGCCTGTGGCCTGGTCTCTATCACCTGTCTGGCCATGGCTTGCCTGCCTCAAATCCATGGCCCGGCCTGGCTCTCAGGCATGTTTAATCCATCATATTTTGGTTGTTACAAAACACAGTGTTTATTTTTCTTCATAAAAAGATGCAAGCTGTGAGCCTCCAAAAGCTGGAAACTCAGAATATTCCATGTGTTTGTGGAAAGACAGACTGGATGGCAAGATTTCAATCAATCCCTGACATGGAGCCTGGCACACCTAAAGAGAAAGAGAGAGAATCATGACACTTTCTGAGAAACTAAAGAACTCTTCATCCCCCATTAGCTCACGAGTGCCTGGAAGACATCCTAGTGGACATAGTGCTGTAGTGATGGTGACCAGAGCTCTCTGTCAAGAACTGTCTGTGCTCTTCTGGGGAACAGGCAGGGCTGAGTGGCACACCCAAGGTTCCCATCCATGCACTTTGCCAGAAAAGGGATGTGTCCTCTTTGTTCCCAGATGGCAACGGCCATTTTTTCTCTCCTAAGTACAAAGTAAAAAAGATACTAAAGACAAAAAAAAGTAAAAATCCAAACAATATAATTTCTCTTTCCCTCTATTAACCAAGGAATCCTGGTAATGCAGTGGGTAAGTGCTTGGTGACTACCTCTAGGTCGGCAGTTAAAATGCATCTGTAACTCCACAGGAGAAAAATATGGCCATCAGCTTCCATATAAATTATTGGAATTATTTGGTGCCAGTGAGTCAGTTCAGACTCAGCAAACCCCTGTACAGCAGAATGGAGTATTCCACCACCCTGGCCCCGCCTCATCCTCCAGTGCGAGCCGATCATTGCAGCCCCGCATCCATCCATCCATCTCACTGAGGAACTTCCTTTTGGCTTTGCTGACCATCTGCTTTACCAAGCATAGTGCCCTCCTCCAGGGACTAAGTCCTCCTGACAACATGTCCAAAGTAGGTGAGACAAAATCTGTCCAATCTCAATTTTCAGAAGCATTCTGACTGTACTTCTAAGACAAATTTGTCCACGCTGGCAATCGATGGAATACCTAGTATTTTTGCCAACATCATAATTTTCTTCTTTTGTCTTCCTTATTACTTGTCCAGCTTTCCTATGAGGTCATCGAAAATACCTTGATTTAAAGTAGAAATACTTTAATCTTAAAGTGACACACATGTGTGTGCATGTGTATATTTATATGTATATATTACAGCGCACACTTTAAATAGGTCTTGGGTTGCTAAACAAAAGATCAGCATTGGAGATCACCAGGCACTCCCATAAAGAGCTGCCGTTCAGAAACCCACAGGGGCAGTCGTACCCATCAACAGCGCTACCACGAGGCAGGATTGACTTGGTGCCAGGGTGTGGTGGTGAGCTTTGTGCAGCAGCTGTGCTCACTGAAATAGGTCATTTGATTTCTTCACTTGCTGCTTTCATGGTTGTTGATCGTGGATCCAAAGAAAATGACAACCGCAGTATTTTCTTATGTACACTGACGCTGCTTATTGGCGCACTTGGGAGGATGTTCAAGTCAGCTTCATTTTGAGGATCCAGCTCTTTGCGGAATCTTGAGTGCCTTTCAGCGTCAGGGGCTTATCTCCTAACACCATGAAAATGGTCTGCTGCTGGCAGTGATGTGGTTCCTGGCTAATTTTCCAGAAGTGGGTTATCTTTTGCTCCTTCATAGTCTCCTTTAATTTGGAAGCTCCACTGATTCTGTCCATCATTGGTGTCCCTGCTAGAATTTTAAATACTGGTGGCAGAGATTTCAGCACCACAGCATCACACAAGCCACCACAGTAGCAGACTGGCAGACGCGACTTCAAGATTATAGCTTCAGAGACCCGATGGGCCAGTTCTGTTCAGTTCCATAGGGTTGCTGGAAATTGCAATTGACCTGTTGATGAGTTTTGGTTTTTGAACACCTGCCTTTTACCTGCCTTTGTCAACTGTGTATATCTTTGCAAATATTGTTCAAAATATTATTCTGTCATATGGCTAGTAAAAAAAATTCACAGTTAAAGTGATTCTGACTCATGGCAACTCCAAATGTATCAGAGTAGACCTGGGAAGGTTTCTAATGGTTGATGTTTCAGAAGCAAATTACCAGACTTATGAAGAGCTGTTGAATGGCCTTGAACTTCCAGCCTTTTGGGTAGCAACTGAGTAAGTACCACGACTATTTTACACAACCTGGAAATTCCTACCTTGAAATTATACCCCAAAGCAGGCCTGTTTTCCCATGAGTTGATTCTAACTAGTGGAGTACCCACGTGTCATAGGGGAGACTGGGCTCAAGGAGTTTCTTGGAAGTTCTGGTGGTCTAGTGGTTATGGGCTGGCCTGCAATCATGTGATCGGCACCTTGAGCCCTCCAACAGCTTCACTAGAGAAAGACTGGGCTTTCTATTCCCATAGAGAGTTACCCAGAAGATCTCTATGAATCAGCATTAACTTGATGGCAATGAGTTTTGTTTTGTTTTTTAAAGATTTTTAGGTCTCTCTCCTGTGGCATTGATGGGTGGGTTTGAACTACCAACCTTTTAATTTACCAACCAAATTCAAACCATTTACAACACCCAGGGATCTTCCCACTTGGTTAGATCTGCCCCCTATTAAAGGACAATTGCTGATTTGCAAATTGTTTTGCTTTTATAAGCTGAGCTGCACTGTACATCCTCCTGTATCCATTTCCTTCTTCTTAGTGTAAGGTGACTTCCTGGCAATAAAAGTACTAGGTAAATTTCTTGCTTACCATTCTGGACCTCCCCTTTCCAAGGTCTGCAGGGCATGAGAGTGTCCACAGCTGCCCCTTGTCACCATCCATGCAGAATATCACTTTGTATGCACTGTCATTTTTATTTTAGATTTTGGAATAAATAGCATGTCTTAATGAGAAAACTTTATGTAAAATAAGTTTTTGTTTTTGTCCACTTATGAACATAAATTGTAGTTACACAAAATGCTTTGTCTCTTCACTGCTGCTTTTTGTCTTGAATGTGTTCAAACTTTAAAAATAATTCAAATGATAATACAGTAAGCATCATATGTTCACCTAGATTCAGCAATTGTTTACATTTTTCTATATGGTTATCTATATCCATGTGAATATACATTGAAATGTTCTTATACATAATGCTGTGACTACATCTAAGAAAATTATTAATAATATCATAATACAACCATACATCTAGACCACACTGAAGTTTCACATGATATGGTAAAAACATATGAAACTGTTTACTGCAGATTAAAATATAAGCACAAAGAAATCCACGCTTACCTTGTTTCCTGGGTATTCCAATTCTGTCACAAATGTGAGTTTGAAAAGAGGCTTGCATTTTATAAGATAGCGCTACAAATGTGTGCTTGGGAAAGAGAAAGTTGTCAACCATACCTAGAAGCAGAATCTTTGATGTGGTGAAAATGTGAAGCTGTTCAATACAGATTAGGAAGTAAGTGCCACTCAGTCCATATTTACCATGCTTCCAGGGCATTCTGCTGCTGCTCTCCTAGCAACCACCGTGGTTTCCATAGAAAGTTTGAGGAACTGAGACCTGCAAACTAACAGTGAATGTGTGGCATGCTTCATGGAATGGCAGCATGCCTCCTGTATGGATAGTAATACTGTGCTTTATTTCCTCACTTTTATTAGCTCCCTGCTAAAGGCCAGGTTACATGAGTCCCCATGGCCTTCTGTTTGGGAGCCATAGAAATCCCAGCTTCCTATTTGAGTCCTGAATTTTTTTAAATGTCCTCTAATGCTATTGAGTGGCAGACTAAAATCACTGAAAATAAAATTTCAGTCAAGGGGATGGTTTCTCACTTTCTGTGGAATGTCACTCTTACATAGCCCCCCCCACCCCCTAATGTTACACTAGGGTGGTTACATAATCTTTTCTCAAATTGATACCTGAGAGGGAAGGGGTAGAGGTTAGCCGGTCTATTAGATCACAGCTTGATGACCTCTTTTGGAGGTGCTAAGGAGATAAAGAGCTCCCTGGAGGTGGGATGCATGATCACTTCCTTCAAGACATACCTGTTAAGAAGTCACATGGAGCTACGCTGATGCAGTCAGAGGCCCAGGAACTGGAAGAGTCACATGGAGACCCATGCCAGTGCTGAGCGGTGACTTCTACCACTAGTGGATCCACAAGACTTTCCACCCCCTGGCCTGTGATCCTTCCTGTATTTGCTGTCACTGTATGTGCTGTGTGAATCTGAAGAACATATAGACTAGTAACGGCCATATGGGCTCATGTCACATTTATGGACTTACCCTGAACTGGCCTGGGATGTTCAATTATTCTTTGATGTAACATTCTCTCTTACATACTTATGAGTGCCTAAGGATTTGTTTCTCTAGTAAACTCAGACTAACATATACACTGATAGAAATTCATATTCTCAATTATATAAACAAGGGTTATGAATGAGATAGTATTAATGATATATTAATATTAATTGAGCTATTAATTGAGAAGGGTTAAAACATCATATATGCAACCCAGAGAGAAATGATGCCACAGGTATTTCTGGGACTTGTCTGAGAGTTGGATTTTGGCTCCATTTCCCAAATGTGACTGTCTTTTGAAATGCATTTCCTTTAAATTTGAAGCCATCAGTAATTAATTGATTGGCAGATAAAATGTGATATTTACAGCAGAGGGCTGAGAGACCAAGATGTTGCCTGGAAATGGGATGGGACTTGCAACTTTCTCATCAACTGTTCCGAGGCTCAGTTTTCTGAAATCATCTATTTCCTCCAACTGGCCTTTACTACCCCACTCCACATCTGGAATTCTAGCAGCAAAATAAACTCTTACAGCCAGAATATTGTCATTTTTATAGCATTTACAGGGATGAAGTACACATATTCCACCCTCTCTTAGAATGATAGCATGAGTTTTATCGTTAACCATAATTACAAGAGAAAATTTGTGAATACATGCTCTTTGTAAAATACATCTACCTTTGCCAGCATTTGAAAGAAGACTGATGGTGTTTCTCCTTTTTCCCCTACTGAGAATTGTTTTATGGACAAATCCTGTTGATGGTAGGTTCCAACTCAGAGTGGCCCTGTGCACACAGAATAAAGCAGTGCTGGGACCTGTGCTATCTCCCGATTATTCATAAGTTTGAGCCCCTCGTTGGCAGCCACCATATCGATGCACCTTGCTAAGGGCCTTCTTTTAGCTTCCCCCCCCCTTTTTTTTTTTTTTTGCTGCTGCTCTACTTTATCAAGCATGATGTCTTTCTCCAGGGACTGCTCTTTCCTGATAACATATCCATAGTACGTGAGACAAAGCCTGCCAATCCTTGCCTCTACCTAATTCTCTTATATTTAAGATAGGCACAAAACCCAAAATATGAAGAAAAAATGAAGTGCTTCCTGTAGACTCTCTGAAACGATTAGCATATGAACTATCAGTCTGCCCATCTGCCCACCACCATCTGTCCACCCATCCATCTACTTGCTTGTCCGTCATCCCAGTCGTTCTCTCCACTACCTTTGAGCAGTTTCTATGTGCTAAGCATTGTACTTAGGCACTTAGATGGTGAAGACAAGCAGCAGAGCCTCTGCCTTCAGGATCCTAACAGTTTTTACGGTTGCATAGGTAGGTTTTTCCAGGGTGGGAAAGGTGAAAAGCACTACTACATTTTCAATTACAATGTGAACACAATGAGAAGGAGAGGTCCTCTGAGGACGCTGGAGGGTAGTTTTGAGATGGGTTTTCAAAGAGGAGAAGTGGATGCAATATGCAGAGGCACAGAAATGGAGAGGGCAAGATGTAGGCAAGGAGTAACCAGGGTGGGGAAATGGGAGGAGGTAATTTATAAAGACTCAGGTGGTGATATACCATGGATGTCTGAGGATTTGGGGTCTGCTGTAGCAGAGTACCAAGAAGTTAGAGATTTGTAAGAAGAGAAATTTATTTTCACACCTGTGGGGCCTAAAAATCTGAAGGCAGGTGTTGACCATCTTGATTCTTGCTGAGAGTTTTAGGGAGAATTGATCTATTCATGCTTGTCTCTTAGTTCCTGGTGATGCTCTCTCCATCCCTTTTCACATGATTTCCTTTCCTCTGTCTCTGTATCTCTTCTCTTCCTTTATGAGAGCACTACTCAGATTGGATGAGGGCCCACCCAACTGCAGTATGACCTCCTATTTACCAGTAACATCTTCAAAGATGTTGCTATCAGATAAGGTCATATCAGGGGCACAGGCACAGGCACAAGGGATTAGGGAATTAGCATGCCTGGGGCGGGGAGGGGACAATTCAATTTATAGTTTATGAGGAGTCATGGACTTTTTAATATATTTTATTCAGAATCTTACAGCTTTTATTACAATCCATACATCAGTGGTATCAAGCACATTTGTACATATGTTGCCATCATCATTTTCAAGTTATTTTCTTTCTACTTGGGCCCTTGATATCAGCTCCACCTTTTCCCCTCCCTCTCTCAACATCCCACCCTTGAAACCCCTTAGTAAATTATTATTATATTCACATCTTATACTGTCTGCTGTCACATTTCTTTTCTTCGTCCCCCTGGAGGGGTATGTGTGTTTGTAGGTGGATCATTGCTATCAGTTCCCACTACCTCCCCCCACGTTCCCCCTAAACTCATGGTATCACTACTTCTATTACTGTTTCTGAAGGGTTGATCTGTCCCGGATTCCATGTGGCTCGATTTGTAAGGTAGAACTGAGGCCAAGATAGTGGGGGGAAGGAAGTCACAAGAAACCAGAGGAATATCGTGTGTTGTGTTCTATACTGCACCCTGGATGATTAGTCCCTTCCTTGTGACCCTTCTGTGATAGGATGTCCAATTGTCTACAGATGGACTTTGTGTCTCCACTGTGACCCCCCTCGTTCGCATGCCATAGATTTTTAAAAAACACGTAATATGATCAAATTTTCAGGTAAAAAGTGGTAGATTTTAGTAGAGTCCCGATGAAAAGATAAGTCAGTGGGCCAGTAAGGGACATATCAGTACAACCCCTCAGAAATTCTGAAGAACAACCAAAGCAGTAAAAGTGAGGAAGAATTCAAGAAGCATTTGGGGTATTGATTGAATTTGGGGAGCGCTGCAGTTCTGTGGATGATGGGCCACAGGTAGGTGATGGAGCCATTCTGTGACACAGACAAACAGGATAGGCTATATGAAGAAGAAAGAGAAAGGGAACATTTTGCATGAGCATGTGGGATTTTATGTGCATGTAAAGCTTTCAGGGGAAGAAAAAATATAGTTGCCTGTGGGTAAGGAGTATATTTTGGAGTGAAGTGCAAAATGTGCTACATTAACAACCATGGAAAGAAGCAAACCAAATGTGTCACCGATTCAATTCCAAGTCATAGGGACCCTATAGGAAAGAGCAGAACCTTTATTTGGGCATTCCGGAGACTGCACACCTTTACAGGAACATACAACGTCATTTTTCTCTCGGTGCATCCGATGAGTTTGAACTGCTGACCTTTCAATAGGCAGGCCAACTTGTAACCCACTGTGCCACCAGGGGGCCTTACTGAACCATAAAGAGGAGAATGCAAGTAAGCTGAGAAAAGACACCTGGGAAAGCCAATATGTAATGGCCTGTGTGAGAGAGTTTCTCCCTGCTTTTCTCAACCTCTTTGAATTCCCTCTTTCTCACCTTAACTGAGTTGCTGCGTGTTGAGGATCCACTGCGTGTGCATTTGTATTTAGGTGTACGAGGTTGGCTTGTGCATTCATGGAGGACAATGTATGGTGTGCAGGACCAGAGTGATGTTTGATATTTAATGACACAAGAGAAGGAGCAGACTCAAGGTCTAAGCTTCGATGAGGAGGAAGAGCATCTCCTGAGAGAGAAGGGAGCAAGTCAAGAGTTGCCACAGATGAATCCAGTTCAAGGTGGAGGAAATGTCATGCCTCGATGTTTCTTATCTTTTTGAATCAGAAAGTGAGCAGAGACTGAAAGTATACGAGACCTTGGAACACATCGCAGATCTTCTTGCGAGCCAAAGAAATATAGTTCAATCCATACAGTTGGTTTGAGCAACTCTTATTGGGTGCAAACTGTATTGGAACTCTTGAGTCATCTGGCAGCTGCAGAGATGAATTCCCGAGCATTTTGCTCTCTTGGATTTTGGGTCTCATGATGGAGTCAGGCTGGCTCACCCATAGCTACAAGGACAGCAAAGAATGAGGAAAATGTTCCAACAGCCTTGAACACTACAGGTGGGAACCTGAGCCTCTGAGGGCCAGAAGCAGCTTCTCACAGGATGTAGCATATGGAATTGGTCTTAAAGAATGTCTATGATGCCAACAGGCTGAGAGCTGAGGCTGAGGCTGATTCTTTGTCTACAAATATGGAATACACAGACTTAGAACTCAATCAGTAAAAAAACAAAAACAGTCCCTGGGGCAATGAGATGGGGGTGTAGGCTGCTGCTTTCCCTCTAGCTTGAGAGTTGGGAGCCTCAGGAGTGTCTGAACAGCATTAAGCATGTTTCTAATTATCATAGGGAGTCTTTCATCTGTTTAAATTATTTGTTCCCTCTGCAAACATAAACTTGACTCACTGGTGCTGTGTTTGGCCTGCTGCTCTGCATAGACGTACTTGGGCAGAGGGCCATGTGTGCTTCCTAAATAAAATGCAAATATCCTGGCTTGCTGCTCGGCTGTGCACATCTTTATTGACCTTCTACTATGTGTTAGGTAGTGCAGATGCCTATATGAAATCACCTCAAATGCTTTTCTCCTGCCCTTTCCCTACCCTTCTCCTTGTCCTTTCTTCCTTCTTTCCTTCCTTTCTCTCTTTACCCCCTTTTACCCTCCTCCATTTCCCTGTTTTTCTCCTCATCCTCCTTTTTCTTCTCTTTCCTCTTCACCCTCTGAAGTGTTCGTGACAAGAAAGAAGACACTTTTCTGAACCCCCTGATTGCAGATGAGTCACAACAGAAGATTGGTTAATGAATCAACGCTCGCATGGAATGAACAGTCTCGGAGCTTGCACCTGACTAATCTCAACAGCAGCAGTATAAGGGTTTGTGTAATAAGATGTGTTTCTTCCTTTTTATTTGCTGAGTAGTCTCCCATTGTATGAATATATCATACTTCATTTTTCTCTTCATTTGTTGATGGGCATTGAAGTTGTTTCCAATTTGTGTTTATTAGGAGTTTATGGCTGTGTCAAGCATTCATGTCTTTGTTGGAGGAGAAAATATTCTTTGAAGAAAAAGTTCTGATCAAATTCTCAGTTTTCCAGGATGCTATATTAGGGTGCTAAACCAGAGAGAGAGAGAGAGAAAACAAAACAAGAAAAACTACTCTACCTAAAGAGATTGAAATGAGACTAAGTTGACATGCACTTCTGAATGTCAGACTTTTGATACTTGGGTGCTTGAAGTAGTCTGGACTTTGATCTGGTGCATGACAGGAAAGACAATGTGACTAGACATCAACAAAAGAACAACAAAGAAAGGAATTAAAAACTCACATAATGAGATGTCCATGTGATTGTGTTAGCTATAGGTGTGACTAGATTCGGAATCTTCATGGACATTGTTAGGTCTTGATTTCTTCTCAACTCATGTTAGCCCACCAGCTTCAGTGAGATAGTTACCATCCTCTGTTCTTGGGTTTGTATTTAGATTCATGTTCACAGGATACATTTCCTAATAACATTTGGGGGGAAAGTCTCATGACGCTTCCTTGGGCTTGATTGGTTCACACTTTCACTCAGAAATCAACGCTATGGAGAGATGATCCTCTGACTGCTGTTCACTCTGGGTTTCAGCCTTGGAGCTGGATGATTCAGCGCAAGGCCGGTAAGTGTAGGAAACTGGGTTACTGCTCACAGAAGTAAGAGAAATAGTGACTGAATGAGACGATCACAAATAAGGGATCCACAAATATAAGGATGGTATTATTTACATAACTATGCAATTGGCATTCTCACCTCATTTTCAGGAAATTGAGGCTTAGAAGGTTTAAGTAATATGCTTGAGGTTACGAAGCTGACATGAGACAGTTTCAGTCTTGGACTCATCATTATGAAAGTCTTACAGATTAGGATTCCACAAAACCCTTTCCTTATGGAACCTGAACTGAAAAGGGTCTGAGTGTTCCCTAGACTCAGCATAGGGCTTATGCCTTTCTCAGACAAATGCATAAGAAAAGAAGTGCCCCTTTGTAAAGACACACCCAGGGGAAGAGGAATATTCACTGGCAGGTGAGAAGAATGTTTGTCTTAACCAGCATTGTCTACAGGACTTTGTAGGGCAAACCTGAATGCCAAGGGACCTAGTTTTTGGAGGCTGCCAATGACTGTGCCCCAGCCTAGCAACAGTTCTGGTTGGGCTGACCTTCCCTTACAGCAGCATGGTGGCCTTCAGTGTGGAAAATAGCCCATTCATGAGCTTTTTCATGTCTTGCACCCCCTTAATTTTCTGTTGACTTGAATTTTCTTTTAATAAAATTCCAAGCTCACTCTTAGCTGAAGCAGGGGGAAAGAACTTATCTGCCACTATAGGGAGGATGTTGGAAAAGTAGAGACGAAGTGGCAGTCTTGAAGAATCATCAGGTATCTCTTTCTTGACATATCTTTGATCCATTACAGCGTTGAACTCTTTCATGTGCGCTTTCTGGAGCATTCTTTATCTCATTAGGATGCCTGGGCTGTGTTTCAGGCTAAACAGAATGGGAGGCAGCACATCTGAAGGGGATTTTTCACTCCCAACTCTGGACCAAGGAATAATGAGGTAATCTACAAGTGTCTACAGCAAGGACTGGAAAAGGTTTTCTGTGACATGGTAGGGATAGTTATTTAAGACTTTGTGGGTCACAGTCTGTCACTCTTGCTGTCATGTGAAAGCAGCCCATGGCAGTTGTGTGCTTATGTTAATTTTATGATTGAAATGTAGGGGTGGAGTCTAGCCTGTTAATCTGGAGACAGCCTTTGAGTAGCCGATAAGGCCTCTATGTGGGCTTAGCTTTCTCCTGAGACTTCTGGGAAATCTCACGATATTTCCCTCATGAAGATGAGAAGCTATCTTCCCCAGTTGTTGGGAGTTAGTCTCAGAGATGATGAATCATGGACAAGACAAGGTGGCAGCCTCCGAGAAGCTGGATGAACTGGCAGAGAGACTACACGGCTTTGCCTTGATGGAACCAGACCTCTGAAGCTGGGGCGGCCACATGGAGACCTCTGCCAATGATGAGTTGCTTCTGTTGTTGATGAACCCTGAGCCCTGGAAGCGAGGAGCCATGGGGAGACCCCTGTCAGCGCCGGGACACTGCACCCACTGACCTGTGACTTCGTGAGTCGGAAGGAGACTTTATAGACTGATATCGGGCGTGTGGGTTAATATCGGACTTAGGACTTTGTACTGGACTAGATTGGGATACTTTCTTAATGTCCTATTTCTCTTATATATAAACCTTTTCTTTATATCGATATGCATGTCTATGAAATTTGTTCCTCTAGCCTACCCGGACTGACACAGCTGTAGGCAAAATAGCATGCGTTGGCACAGTATATGTATATATGTATGTATGTATGTATGTATGTATGATTGTGATAAGTGATGTATCAGTCTCCAATTAAATGATGTTTAAAAAAAAGCTGTAAGACCCCCCAATAAAATAATTTAAAAAATAGAATGGATACAGAATGAATGATATATATGCATTTCAATAAAACTTTATTTACCAAAGCAGACTATCCTAGTTATTATGTTGGACTGCTGTGACACAAATACCATGAGTGAGTGACTATAAAAATAACCTCATAGTTTAGAAGATAAGAGGTTGGAATTCAAGTCTTGGTTCTGGGGCGGGGGGTGTCTTTTCTCACCTATTTCAGATTTTGCTAACTGCTGACAACCCTATTGATGCGTCTGTCTCCATAGTCTGTCTTCTACTCTTGTGAGTCAGTGCCCATTTTGCTCTTTACAACTCAGAAGAGATTGCATTTAGAACCCACCCTACTTAGGAATGCCCTAATTAACATTACAAAGAAAATCCTATTCCTAAATATAATTCCTTCCATAGACATAAGGGCCAACATTTCAATACATATTTTGATAGGGCACAATTCAATCCAAAACAGAGGCAGTAGGAGCAGGGGTAGAGTTTGGTTCCTGGACTGTAAATTGCTGTCCCTGGTTAAGAAGGTGGAGAACTCATAGTTGCCATATACAAACATTACCCAAAAGATATCTCCAGCTGATCTGGGACTCCCTGTAGCTTCAATGCCAAAGTTGTACAGTCAAGAGCTTTATGTGCCAGCCTGAGCAGCTCCACAGGCAATGCCTGTCTGGCTTAGAAGCACATGGGGAAATTCAGACCTTGACAGCATAGGTGATAATATACAACTTATCTACTTGTTTTATAGAGCATGCCAGTTGTGACTGGGCCAGAGTTGGGGCTATGTCCAAAGGCTAAACTTTCCAGGAATGTTTTTTTTTTCACTGATAAGACACATCTCCAGCACGTGTTGTTCAAATCACATTGGTTCTTCATGAAATCTTACGGCATTTGAACCTACTGTTGGTGAGGCCAACTTTCAGACCCAGGAGGGCCCCAGGGAGGTGTGTGTGTGTGTGTGTGAGGGGGGGATAATCCTTGCTGCCGAGGGGCCCAGCAAACCCAGATACCTAGGATACCAGAGAGAAGAGGACAGGTGCTTCATAGAAACAGTTATAATACTGTGGGTAGCCAGAGGAGGGAGAGCTTGTGATGCTGGTTTCATAGGTGAGGCAGCATTTGCACTGAGTCTTGAAAGATGGACTGGGTTTGACAGGACAGGATAATGAACATGGGGATGGGACTATGTGGGGCATGCCTGGCTATCAGCCAGTCAGTAGCTTGGATCTCATGTATTTTGATAGTATTTTTCAAAAAAAAAATTTGGGGGGGGCATCACTGCCCTCTGGTGGGAGTAGGTGGCCCAGCCTTGCTCCTGGAGAGCTGCTGCTGGATTTGAACTGCCAGCACAACCACTATACCACCGGGGCTCACTCCTTTTTTCAAAATTTATCAAAATAAATTTCCATGTCACATGCTTTTCTTCAAGGGGTGAAGTTGAATTCCCCTCTCCTTAAGTCTTATACATAGCAGGAGTGATGTGCTGCATGACTTTCTAAGCTAGGTCATAAAAGGAGGTGTAGTTTTTGCCGGGTGAATAGGAACACCATGCTTCTATATAAAATGTCCATGTACCCTTACACTCTCATGTTAGAAAATCCAAACTACAGAGATGCCAAATGTGGTTCACTGGTGAGCAGTCCCCATATTCCTCTTAGCCCAGGCTCTAGACGTTCAGATTTTTTAAGCTTGAAGCTACTGAGTCACCTCTAACCTCCTACTCTTTCCAGCTAAGACATTCTGATGCAACAATCAGTCATGCCAGCTGTGCCCTTTTTTAAGTCCTGATCAGAATGGGCATAATAAAACGATGATTAGTTTACCTGTGTAAAGCAGATCTGATGCTATGTGAAATTGGGAACTGTAGCAAAGATTCTAGACTTCAAGGAATGGCTTACTTCGAGTGGTGCCTTAGAACAGACTGAAGGGTGGTGACGAGTGAATGGGGGTGGGGCAAAAAAACTAGGGAATTAGAAACTCAATTAGTGGACTAACTGAAAGTAGATGTAATTTCTGTTGTGGCTATAGGAATTGAAAGGAAGGTCCAGACAAAAGATATTGGTGTGAAAGGATAGATAGGATTTATTCCTCTGTCCTAGTGATTGTTTAGGTTGTGAGTAAACTTGGCTAGACTATGAGTCTCAGTGGTTTGAAAAAGGCTGATGTAGTTTTGCTGCTAGGGAGTGATGTAATTTCGCAGTTATATAGTGAGGTGCTCAGCCTCCATTTTGTGATGTAAGCTCTTGGTTTCCATGACGAGATTGGATATAACCTCTATGCTGAACAGCAAATCAGCTGAAAGTGATTCCTTCAGGATGTAGTGTGCATGCAACACATATGGGTGTCTTAGCAAAACAATCTGGATTCTTTGTTTGCTTTAGATCCTGTATGTAGCTCCTCATCATGTGACTCCGGCTTCTTGGGACTTGAGTCAGCAACTTACCAGAATCTTTACAAATATTCAGCTTTGTGAGTCAAGAGAAGCTACCAGTCTGCTACCTGCCCCATGGACTTGCTAGACTGTACAGTCATGCGAGCCATCTTGTCTAAAGTAGGGCCAGCTGACCAACTTCCCTGTATGTCCCATTCTGAGGAAATTGTACAAAAGTATCAATTATGTAATTTCCTCAGAGCCTAGTTTCTCATATATGGACACATACAGTTATGTCACTATAGCTGTCACTATATCACATGCACACACACATAAACTTCACAGGTTTTGCTTCTCTAAAAAAAACATCCTAAGACATTTGATACCAAGAGTGGTTCTAGAGAAACAGAATCATAGGGATGAGCTTTCTATGCTGGTTTCCAAGTCTGACTAGTATTTAAAGCCGATGGCTCTGCTTCCATTAGTAAAGAGGGTACTGCTACTCTATGATATGAGGTGTTGCTATTCATATGCAGAATATCACCACTAGTGAGGGAAAAAAAGACATGAGCTCTGGACTTCAGAGCTACAGCTTTAGTGCTGCACAAAAGATCTCATAGTTGCCTCTTGTGCCTTGAGAGAAAACCTTATTTATTCGAGTTATATAATGGATAATGTTGAAAACCAAACACTGAATCTTTCATAAGAGTGTCTGAATTACAAAGCCAATTGAATTCTCAACCTTGAATGGTGTCTGACGTTAAAATAGGGGCCTTGGATGGAATAAAATAGAATTCTAAAATTTGGAATGAGGACAATGGGAAAATAATCAGGAAGTTTGTGACCTTGAGTCCTTAAATTCCATCAAATTGCTCTTGTCAATAGAATTAGTCCTTTTACCCCATCTAATGAGATTGACCCAGTGATCCCTAATGCATCTAAGATAATATCTGGGGTGATACCTTCTTTGAAGATGTTACTGAATATTCCCAGTATTTTTGCTTCAACATCTATTTTTGCTTCTGGATCTATACATAGTCTTACACTCCAGCAAGTCCTGCAAGTACAAAGTGTTATCCAAAAAGCAGTATGCTGTATCCAGAAGAATTTTTATTTTTCTAGTATGTATAGACATTTGGAGAATAAAGGTGGATCAATTTGAGTTTATTGGCATGGGTCCACTAACTAAGCACATATTCTTCATTCAAAGTTTCAGCTTAAGTGGTTAGGAAAAAATCTGAGTGGCCTAACCTAAGTCAAACTGAAGTGCCAGACCAGCATTGATATCCTGTTGAGAGAGGTATCCCAAGGCTTAGGAAAATTAGCATGTTAGAGAGATTTGTTAGGTAGACTTACAGACACATACATGAAGTGCCTCCAGATTACACCTTTTTTTTTTTCTATTGGGGGCTCTTACAACTCTTGTTACAATTCATGCATCAATTGTATCAACATGTTAGTACATATAGTCCATTGGTCTTTTGTAAACATTTACTTTCCATTGAGCCCTTGGAATCAGCTCCTCTTTTTCCCCTCCCTCCCCCTAACCCTCATGGCCCCTTGATAGATTTTAGATTAGTAATTATTTTCAGATATCACACTGATTGTTGTCTCCCTTCCCCCTCCTGTTTCTGTTCTTCCCCCTGGATGGGTGTGTGTGGTTATGTGCCATTCATTGCAATCGGTGCCCTCCTCCCTGCCCACCTGTTTTCCCCTTCCCACTACATTTTTGGTATTTCTGTTCACATTCCTCTTCATAGGTGCCATGTTTTGTGAGCTTTATCCCTAGTCTACCTATGCACATGCTCCTGTCTGGTTCAGAGTGGGAAGTGGCACTGGGGTCATGATAGTTGGAGGGTTTTTTTTGAGAAGGCCTCAAGGATCAGAGGTATATTGCATGATCCATTCGTGCTCTACTGCACGAATTGACTCATATCCTCACTGTGACCTCTCTGTGGGGGGGATGTTCCATTGTCCACAGATGTGCTTTGGGTCTCCCCTCTGACTCATCTTTATTCTCACCAATGCATTTTTGTTTGTTTATTTACTGTTTGTTGTGAATCTTCTGATGCCCATTGCCTGGTCTTGATGAGCTCTCATGATCACACTGCCTGGTGTGCTTTGTCCATGAGGGCATGTTGCTTCACTGTTGGATGGCCGCTTTTTTAACTTCAAGCCTTTCAGACCCCAGACACTGGGTCCATCCTCTGTCTTCACCATATCTGCTAATGTACCCATTTTGTCTTCAGCAATCATGTAGGGGAGGTGGTGAGCATCACAGAATGCAAATTTGTTAGTACAAAGTGTTCTTGTATTGAGGGAAGGTATGAGCTGAGACCCAAGGCCAGTCTGCAGCCTCAGTGTATTGCCTTATAAGTATATGTACATAGGCAAAGACTTCTATTGTTATAGATTTATGTCTTTACATAAGTGCACACTTCTGCTAATATCCCTATCCACATCTTTGCTTCCTAGAGCTTGCCTCTGTTTCCTTTTGCCTCCTCACTTTTCCCATTCTTCCACCTCTTAGTGCTTTCTCTCCACTAGCTTGGTGTTGCTCTAATACTCACAGGAGGTCTACTCTCTCATAGATGTTGGTTTTGATTACCTAGTTGTTCCCCTGTCCATGACACTGTCCACTCACCACACCCTTCTCTCCACCTCTTTCTTCTCCCTAGACCTTCTGGGACCATTGACTCCAATGCCTTCTCCCTGAGTTTCCCTCTCATGTTTGATCCATGTAAGTAGGCAAACCATCGATGTCCTAGTCTGAACAATAGGAAAGCATATGGTTGAAAAAAAGAAAAAGAGGCTGAGCCCCGGTGGCGTAGTGGTTGTGCGCGGGACTGCGGCCCACTGGGACGGAGGTTCAATTCCAGCAGTGGGGCTGGGCCTCCTACTCCCACCACCGGAGAGCAGTGATGCCCCCCACCCCCCTCAAAAAGAAAAAAAAAACCCTGTATAGGTCCAGGTCTTTTTGCTGGCCCCCCAGGAATCCCTCCCTGCTGGTCCTAGGGACGATCCAGGGACTGCCCCTCCTCGCCCAAAGTTCATTCTTGGGGCTCCTTAAGGGCTCTGTGGATCAGCTTTACTCCAATTGCTGATCTATTATGCTCCATTCTCACACTAGTTTCCCTGCAGCGTGTCCCTATTATTGTCTCCTGTCTCTGATTGCTCCAGCTATAGAACGCCATGTCTTGAGTTGTTGGTAGTTCCACCTTCCTCTCTATGGCCCAGCAGCTCCATGCAGGGACCTCATCCTCTGGGCTTGGTGTGCCCATTTGGAATCTAGGCTGACTACCCCTTTCTCTTTTTCCTTCTTGGTTTGCTCCCATCTGGGTATGGTAAGTTGATTCCTTTCCCTCACCTGAAGGTCTAGTGTCAATCTCTGTGGCATATACTTCCAGGATGGGGATCAGACTGGTTTTGGTTGGGGCCAGCCGTGTAGTCCAGTCTCTTCAACATTCCTCCACATGTTACATTGCCCTCGTGGTGGGGTCTGTATGCATGCTCCAATTCTGTGGAGACACAACCAGTACTGTCCCCATGGGTGGGCTAGTGCCCTGTTTCCCCCATGTTGTCATCTGTTTCTCCCCACCTCCATTCTCCCTCCTCACCTCCCTTTCTCCTTCTTTATATTGTATTCACATGGAAGTCACACCTTTTACCACATAGTTAGAAAAAAATTGTTAAGGAAACTCTAGCATCCTTGAACACTGCTGCAATTGATTTTTATGTAAATTAGATTCAATAGTTGAAACTCCTGGTGAGGTGCAAGAGGTGGTGCTTAATGGGCAAAGACAAGGTGAGCACAGTCACCATAATAAGTCAAAGCAGTAATCAGAATATCTTTCATTATATGGACTTCAGATATCAGCCACTTATGCATAGTATCCCCAGGAGTGAAATGGATGGGACGTGTACTAAGTATTTACTTGATTTTCACAGGAGGTATAATCCTAGGTCAAGTAAATGGCAGTCTAAATTGAATCATCAGAAATCAGAATAGAGAGTTATGACTCCTCAACCAGGTCCTAGAGTTGAGACAGTTTATAGGCCCACAGTCCTTTCAATGGAGAAGAGATTGAGTTTCTTGAAGAAGGACCCCATTACACTGCCACATCTGTATACCATTAATCATTTCACCAGAAGAATTTCTAGCCTTTCATGAAAATTATTGTTCATTGGGAAAAGAATTACTGAACACTGGCTTTGAATTGACATTCATTCCAAGATGCCCAAAATGTTACTGTGGCCTACCACCAATCAAGACAGACAAGGGCATGTGGAGATCAGGTTTTCAATGAGCCTTAATTTACATCTATTTCACAGTGGGACAATTGATCCCTGAACCCATCCCAGTAATTATTTCTCCAGTTCTAAACTATATCATTGAAATAGACACACTTAGCAACTGACAAAATCTTCCACTGGATCCCTGGCTTGTGAAGTAAGGGATATTCTATTAGGAAAAGCCAGGTTGGAAGCATTAGAACTGCTCTTAGCTGGGAAAATAGTAAATCAAAAGCAATACCATATTCTTAGAGGGATTGCAGAAATTAGTTCCACCATCAAGGACTTAAAAGATGCAGGGATGGTGATTCCCGACATATCTCTATTTAACTAGTCTACTTGACTAGGAGTAAATTTGGGGGAATAATAATAGATTATTGTAAATCTTGAGTTGGTGAATCCAATTGTAGCTGTTGTTCATAATCAACTTCATAGCTTGTTCAAAGGAATACATCTCCCGGTACCTGCTATACAGCTATTGATCTGGCCAATGCCAATTCCAGTTTCAAAGGATCACCAGAGGCAGTTTGTTTTTCGCAGGTAAGTTCTGCAAAGCATTTCCACTATTCTGTCTCAGGAGTCTATCAGCTCTCCAGCACTGTGTCATAATTTAGTCTACAGGGACAATGATTGCTTTTTCCTGTCAAAAGATGTTCCACTGGTCCATTACATTGTGCTGATTGGACCTCGTAAGGAAGAATTACGAGTGACTCCCCACTTTCTGGTAAGGCACTCACATATTAGAGAATGGGAAATTCATTCCAGACTCCTTTCACCTCAGTGAAATTTCTAAGTGTCCAGTGGTGTGAGGCACATCTGCCTATTCTTTTTAAAGTGAAGGATAAGTGATTGAATCTGGCCCTTCCACAACAGTTTTAACTTGCTGGGTATTTATTCTGATGGATTGAATGTATGTTATGATTGGTTGGGTATCTGTTATAATGTGTGAAATATTCCAAATATTCCTCTTGCCTGCAATACAGGTGCATGGCTGCTCATCTTTTTCTGTGCTACCTAGGTGACAAGCAGGAAACAAGTCAGTTGTCTTTTTTCACCATCTTTTTAGTGTCTAGTACACAATAATTAATATTAAGGGCGCTGAGCCCTGGTGGCGTAGTGGTTGTGCGTGGGACTGTGGCCCACTGGGTTGGAGGTTCAAATCCAGCAGCAAGACTGGGCCTCCTACTTCCACCACCAGAGGGCAGTGATGCCCCCAAAACAAAAAAAAATTAATGTTAAGTACACAATAAAAATAGCCTAATAATGATAGTTAAAATTTTGTTGCATATTTGAACTTTAACTCACAAATTTGGGTATGCCAGCAATGCTACTTCCCCTTTTTTTGTTTGTCAGGCATCATCCATCCGGCATTCAGGTGACCCTATCCACGCACAATGGAATTATAGCATTTTGAAGCATAGGGTGTTCATTGGCTGATTTTCAGAAGAAAATCACCAAGATTTATCTCCTAGGCCATCTGAGTTAGGAAGCTCCCCTGAAACCATCTATAAATAATGACAAATGAGCACTGATTGTTTATGAGGTCCATTGGCCAAGACTGAAACCTGGAACTCTTGCATGGAAGTTGTGAAGTCTACCACTGATCACCACTATTTCTCCTCCTCTAGTACACATTAAATCTGATTCTGAACTACCATCAAGCTGGGTTGGTGAAAATCCAATATTAGTCATTTGTTAGTGGGTCTCCTTACCCGGCCAGCTAGCATGATCATGGGAAGGTCTGACCCAGAACAAAACAACTAGGGAGGCTTCATTGTCTCGCAACTTCTTCGACATTAGATGGCTAAGGGATTGCCATCTTTGAAGTCTTACTACCCTGTCTTTGTCTTCCATATGGGGATGGGGCTGGGCTAGGGATTACACCTTTTGCTGGGATCCAGCTTTATTAGGCACACTTCACAGCTGCCGCTTCCACCACTTCTGGTCCTGTCACCATCATGGGACTCAAAAAGGGCATATCCTTAGGTCCTGGCCCTAAATTTGAAGTCTTCAACTTCTCCAAGACCTCTCAACTGTTTTATTTTTCTCCCTGATAGTCTTCTTGCCTTTTCTTGAGTATAACCACTCCCACTCTGTGGCAGATCCTGTTGTATCCCATCCATTTCTTTTACCTGTTACCACTGATCCAAAGACTCCCATCTGTCAGCTACATGGACCCTTTGCTTGAAGGATTTCCCTAGGACACTGCAGCTGTCTTAGTTGACTCACAGGGAAAGTTGGAAGTACTGAGAAGTTACTGTCCCCAGAAGCAGGATGGGTAAACACCCCAGATATTTTATTCTCTGTTAGACTAACTGTGAGGCATCATCTCCTAGAGTTTTCCAAAGACTGAGCCTGTTTCCCACTTTAATAGCTGCGGGGAGCATAGAATTGGAAGAGAGTGTATGTGAATGAATCCTTTATTTTCATATATTAAGAAGCCTGGGGCCGAGCCCCGGTGGCGTAGTGGTTGTGCGCGGGACTGCGGTCCACTGGGACGGAGGTTCAATTCCAGCAGTGGGACTGGGCCTCCTACTCCCACTACCAGAGAGCAGTGATGCCAAAAAAAAAAAAAAAAAAGAAGCCTGGCATTACATGATGCTCAATTCCCCAAAATGACTGCTGAAGACAAAAGTGTGCATATGCAATTGTGGTGAAGATAGCTGATGATGCCCGACTATTAAAAGATATAGCATCTGGGGTCTTCAAGGCTTGAAGATAAACAAGGGGCCATCTAGCTCAAAAGCAACAAAGCCCACATGGATGAAACACACCAGCCTGTGTGACCATGAGGTTTCCAAGAGATCAGGTATCAAAGAACTAAAAATGTTATTATTGTAAATGAGGGGGAGTGCAATTTGGGGACCCAAAGTCCATCTGTACTTCTAATGAACTTTCCTTTACAGAGGGGCTTCAGGTAGCAGATGAATCAATTAGGGCACACTGTAGCAATGATGAAGTATACAACTTTCTTCTAGCTCTTCAATGCTTCCTCCTTCCCACTATCATGATCCCGGTTCTACCTTACAAAATTCGGGTAGACCAGAGAATGTGCACTGGTACACATAGAAACCAGAAACATAGGGAATCCAGGAAAGATGATCCCTTCATGATAACTGGTAAGAGTGGCGATACTGGGAGGGTGGAGGGAAGGTGGAGTAGAAAGATCTGATTACAAGGATCTACATATAACCTCTTCCCTGGGGTATGGACAACAGGGAAGTGAGTGAAGGAAGACATTGGACAGTGTAAGATATGACAAAGTAATAACAATTTATAAATTATCAAGGACTTATGAGGGAAGAGGAAGTAGGAAGGAGGGGAAAAATGAGAAGCCAATGCCAAGGACTTAAATAGAAAGCAAATGTTATGAGAATGATGAGGGCAACGGATGTACAAATGTGCTTTACACACAATGTATTTATGTATGGATTGTGATAAGAGTTGTATCAGCCCCCAAATAAAGGGATTTAATAAATAATAAATAAAATGTTTTAAAAGAGTAAATAAAAAGAAGTCTGGCAGGCTGAGTTTCTGGGGTGAAGGGAGGCCTTCACACTTGTGAGTTGAAATTAGTCCCAATCACATTCTCATAACATTGTTCCCCACTGAATCTTTCCCTAGCAGTGCTACTTTAAAGTTACCGCTGACATGCACATGGCTGATTGCTAAGTAGCCAGCAGCGGAACTGTAAGCAGCCATGTACTCTTGCGCTATAGGCTCTGCCCTGGGTGCTAGGGTTAGCTTACTCTTCTTATGTACTCAGGGACCTTTAGGGTTAGCATACAAACCATCTTGTGTCGTATGTGGTTACCTGTAATTCAGGAGTTTCTTCATACCCTGACTGCTGATAAGCCTGGGTTGGAAATGTATTTGCTCTCTCTGTGTGATCTGACTCCTGAAGTCATAGGCTTCTGGCGGGGATCACTTGCATGCTTTATCTTGCCTGATGTCTCTTTAATTTCCCCCCTCAATTACAACCACCTCTTGGAGCAGTTCCATTGTGGGGGCTGATATCCCACAGATAACCTATCTGTTCCTTTTTACTGACTTCTTTCCCTTTCTGACCAATTCAGAAACTAACTCAACTTTCCACATCTCAGACTCAGGTGATTCTGAGATCAAGAGATTCTGACAAATCAACTCAACTTTCCACATCTCAGACTCGATGGGAAAGAACCCAATCCCACACATTCTCTCAAGAGTACTAGGCTTCAGGGAGACAAAAGTCAGATGGTATACCTCCTACTCTTTGTTCTATGACACAATCTTTATCTGACATAAGGAAGCCAAAAAAGGCCTACTTGTCTTCTTGATTCTCAGGGAGTATAAACAAAACACAGATGAATTAGACAATAAATGGCCTTGTCCCATGTGTTATCTCAAAATCTCTAATGCAAGGTTAAAAGAAAACAAAACCCCATGCTTTATGGGTACTAACAGTACTCCTGTGGCCATGGATTTATCTCATTGTTAAAAACACTGCTTTCTCAGCTACACGTTTAAGGTGTCCATTCTTTGCATACTCTGACAGAAGATCTTTCAAGTTCTACCTCTTATGACCAGATGACATTGCAGCAATATCTAAGCATCTTCAGTGAACACACTTTGGCAGGTGCCTCTTCCTCCTAGCATGGGCTTCCTCCTCAATTAACATGCAGTTGATTGTGTGAGAAATGATAAAGCATCAGTAATGGACAGGCTCTACAGGGAGAGCTGCTCCCTGCTTTGTAGAGCCAGCTTTTGATGGAGACAAAGGAGCGTGTCTTCTGTGCACTCCCTTAAACATCCCTGATATTTTGAAGTCAGAACCAGAAACAGTGAGGGTGGAAAAAAATAGGACTCCAAGGTTAGGAAACACATGCTGATCTGAACCAATTCCCCGTGACTAATTTGGACACCCTCTTGAAAAATAGAATCCCACGATGTGACAGAAATTCCATCTGATTTCCTTTTGATGTCTTGTTTTGGGTCATGTCAAGAGTGCAGGAGTCTGTAAAGCAAAGACGTTGCTTGGTTGGGGATCAGCAGACACTTGGGGAGGGCAGTAATGTGTGTGTATAGCTTGGGTCTATGCAGTGCTCATTCTAGAAGGTTCCTTGGCAACGATTAAAGAGTTTCCTCAATGCTTTATACATTGTCTTACTCCTCTCACTGAGTTGTAATAGGCAAGTGTAACAGTCATGTGCTTATGTTAATTTTATGATTGAAATGTAGGGGTGGAGTCTTGCCTGTTAATCTGGAGATAGCCATTGAGCAGCCAATGAGGCCTCTATGTGGGCATGACTTTCTCCTGAGACTTCTGAGAAATCTCGCCATATTTCTCTTGTGAAGAGGAGAAACTATCTTCCCCAGTGGTTGAGAGTTAGTTTCAGAGATGATTAATCATGGACAAGAAAAGATGGCAGCATCCGAGAAGCTGAAGAAGCCGGAGCAGAAGCCACATGGTGCTGCCCTGATGGAGCCAGACCTCTGAAGCTGGGGCGGCCACATGGAGACCTCTGGCAGTGATGAGTTGCTTCTGCCACTATGGATGCTGTTGATGGACCCTGAGCCCTGGAAGCGAGGAGCCATGTGGAGACCCCTACCAGTGCCGGGATTCTGCACCCACTGACCTGTGACTTCGTGAGTCAGAAGGAGACTTTATAGACTGACTTTATAGACAGAAGGAGACTTTATATACTGATTATGACTTTGAACTAGACTGGGCTAGTTCTCAATGTCCTGTTCTTCTTCTATATAAACCTTTTCCTTATAGCCATATGGGTGTCCTTGAATTTGTCCATCTAGTCTACCCAGACTAACACATTATGGTACCTTAGGAGTGGGGTACTAGAGGAACAATTCATAAGATGGAAAGTAGAAGCTTGTTTGACTTGTGCCTCGTGGTATTATTAGAAGTTAGATAAATCCTTGGAGTTTACTGAGTTATCTTCTGGAAACCATATGGGAAGTTAAAGTTGTGATTATTTTGTTTGGATGCTGTCTTTGGTTACTCCTATATAAGATGAATACTGTTAATGTATATCCTGAGCTCCGGAGTAAAAGCCACAATTTGAATGTCTCAGAACCTAAGAAGGTTAGAATGCCTGATGGAAAGCAGGGATCTGTTTTCATGCCTTCAGAGACCTAATTCCATGTTTTTGTGTAAACAGTATTTTAGATAAGGATATAGATAAGCTTAATAAATACTGGCTTTGACTGTTTTAAAAATTAAGTTTGATTTCTGATTATGCTGTTTGTACTGATTTCTTATGCCTGATTTCTTATATTATTATAAATATAAGGATGCATAGAAATATTTATTGATAAGTATGAAAGAGTTTGTAAATCCAGTTACCTCAAGCATTGACCTCTAGAGGGTTTAGGACTTAGCGTCAAAGACATCTCTGAAGAGATTAACCCCACCTTGTCCTTAGATGGGGTTAGGCCACACCTGGAAAGACTTCTCTGAAGAAATTAGCCCCACCCAGTCTTTTGGAGTACTCAGGATTCTTGTATTCTACGATAAAGTCAAACTGACTGATAAAGAAGGATAAAGTCTGTTTCCTTGGGAAATCCTGACTAGTGATTATTTTCAGAAGTGAAGGAATCTGGAACCATGAAGATAACTCCTCTTCTGGGACTGAATGTTAAAGGAAACCTGTGGCAGGTTGAAATGCTTGTTAGGTGACCACCCAGATTTACTGCTTGTCAGTGAAAGCAGGAGAAATGCAGCAATACAGAGATGGGTTGACTTTGGCCACTGACACCCGTGGGACTTGGTTCACAGGAAATAGAGGAGACGAGAGTGGGTTGACTGGTCTGAAGTTCATGATCTAGCATGAGAGAGCTAGGCATGTTGAGATTTTGCAATGGGACCTTGGTCTAAAGGGAAGGCGACCAATGGCTATCCTGGTGAGACTAAGTGGAAAAGACCACATTGAGTTGACCAGAACCCGACCAGAGGAAGAGAAGTGATTTAAGTCTGTGAACTGGTGCATATCATTACTGACTTTATGGATGGCCTGTCTTGATTTGACTTTGCTAATGGACGCACACTTCATGAGTTTCCAACTGGAATGAAGATTCTTCACGTTGAAAGATATGATTGTTTCCTTAGAGCACTGGGTTGGTGTAAGTAGACAATATAGAAATTAGATATCCAAAATGGGGGAATGAAGGCATGAGGTTGTTGTAGATATTTTGTAACTACAATTATAAGGCACAGGATATGTGTCAGGCAGGGTGCTCTTAGAGAAATAAAACCAGGACATTAGTAATTCTTTTTATATATTTATATATAGAGAAAGGTATATATGTTAAGAAAGAAACAGTTAACTATCTAGAAAGCAGTACAAATTGCTCGGTGCAACTCACTTATGTGAAACAGGTAGAAGACTGGAAGTCCTTCAAGTCTTGAGAGTCGCTGAGTAGTCCTCTGTAGAGCAATTCAGGCTATCTGGTCACAGGAGCAAACAGCAGAGCAGGTCACTAACAGTCAGCCAGATGACAGAGTCCAACAGTCCCCAACTCAAGAGATGTATGTCCCAGGATCGTGGTGAAGTAGGGCTTGAAGGAACCGCAACTCACAGCTACACAGTCCACGATTAGGTGTCTCATGGGTAGTGTTGCTTGGAGGTTGAGGCATAGGACAAACAAGGCAGATGTCTGGTCCAAAGATCTGAAAGCAAAAGAGAGGGCGGGGCTCTCTGAGCCCTTCCTATTTCTGCTCTTCAATTCATCTCGTGTGTTCATTGGCCGTGCCATCACAACAGACCCACCAATCTTCTGTGGCCATGTTGGCATAACAAACCTACCCATCACAGGATATCTTTTGTTTTGTTCACTTATTGAATGTTATTTTTAAATGATAGTGACACATGTTGAATTGTATGCATTTTAGTCTTATTCTGTTTGGTATAGGTATGATTTTATTGCTTATTTGAAGGTTGCATATGGTTGCAGAGTTATGTGAAAATATAAAATTAACAAGAGGTGGTCTGTGGCAGTTATGTGCTTATGTTAATTTTATGATTGAAATGTAGGGGTGGAGTCTAGCCTGTTATTCTGGAGATAGCCATTGAGTAGCCAAAGAGACCTCTATGTGGACATGGCTTTCTCCTGAGGCTTCTGGGAAATCTCTCGATATTTCCCATGTGAAGAGGAGAAGTTATCTTCCCCAGTGGTTAGGAGTTAGTTTCAGAGATGATTAATCACGGACAAGACGAGATGGCAGCATCCGAGAAGCTGAAGGAGCCGGAGCAGAAGCCACATGGCCTTGCCCTGATGAAGCCAGACCTCTGAAACTGGGGCGGCCACATGGAGACCTCTGGCAGCAATGAGTTGCTTCTGTCACCACGGATGCTGTTGATGGACCCTGATCCCTGGATGTGAGGAGCCATGTGGACATCCCTGATAGCGCTGAGATTCTGCTCACACTGACCTGTGACTTCGTGAGTCAGAAGGAGACTTTATAGACTGATTTCAGGCATATGGGCCAATATCGGACTTATGACTTTGAACTGGAGTGGGCTGGGATGTTTTCTCAATGTCCTGTTCCTCTTTTATATAAACCTTTTCCTTATATCCATATGAGTGTCCTTGAATTTGTTCCTCTAGTTTACCTGGACTAACACATTAAGCTCTGCCCCAAATTTTGAGTGAAATTAAGAATTAATACTTTTTTCCTAGTATTTCTCCAACTGCTTCTTTTCTTCCTCTTTTCCCTTCCCATTTTCCCTCTTCTCCACTCTTTCTTAAAAACAATCTTGCTTAATAGAATTCTTTATTAGTTGTTGTCTAATTGCCTCTAATTCATGGTGATACTCTGCACAATATTGGGCTGACTGGTCCAGCATTATCTTCGATGGGTGTGCTCAAGCCCATTATTGTAATCTCTGTGTATCTTGAGGGTCTTCCAACCTAGAGGACTTAATCTCTCATCCCTAAAGTGAACACCATCCTATCGAGACCTGCAAGGTTTCCTTTGGTTAATTTCCAGAATGTGGTTGCCCGGCCTTTCTTTCTAGTTTGTCTTAATCTGAAAGCTCCACGGAAACCTGTCCACCATGGCTGGCATCTATAGAGCACTTGGCATAACACTTGGCGAGTTAAAGAGACACACTAGATATTAATTTCCCTTTTCTCCCTCTACTTCTGTGTGCCAGAATAGCATCCCTGGAGAAGTTTTCCCTGAGTATCCCTTTGAGGCTTTGTCTGCAATTACTGAAAACGAATTTGAAATCTGGGGCTCTTGATCAAAAGATACATTTGTTCAGTCTCCCTCTGAAAGAGCTGAAGGGAGGTCCAGAAATCGCTAGAGATGATTTAGCTGTATTAATGGGCATGGGAATGACTTCACTGAGCCCTGGTGGTACAATGGTTAAGCACTCAGTTGGTAACCTAATGGATGGAAAGGAAAAATATCTGCTTATGAAAAGAGTATAGTTTGGGAAACCCTATACTTAAAACTCATTGCCACCATGGAGTAAATATTGACCCATAACAATCCTATAAGTCAAGTAGAACTAACTGCTCCTGTGTGGAAAACCTATAGGGCAATAAACTTTTTCTTTTAAGGTCACTGTGAATCAGAATTGACTGAATGGAAATGACTTTTCACTAATGACTATTAAAAAAACTTTTATGTTTAATTCATTTTGCATAATAGATATTGGCTTAAATTAACTCTCATTTCTCTAATTGACCGAATAAGTTGATGTTATATATACACAGAGAGAGACTTACTTTGAGGAATTTTCTTATGTGATTGTAGGGTGGGCATTGCCATGTCCAAAATTTGTAGGTCACGTGACAGGCTGGAGATTCCTACTCCTTTGCACAGCAAGCAGGAAGGGTTGAGAGTAAAGTTCTGCCAAGAAACCTACTTACATTCTTCTTCTTTTAAATGGTGTTTTGTGTCTTTTTTTTTTTTTTTTGGTGAAAGTCTTCATAGCACATTTGGTTCCCATTTGACAATTTCTGTACAATTGTTCAGTGACATTACTTACATTCAACACAGTGTGTTAACATCCTCTTTAATTGTGCTCCATGTGTTTTCCTTTCCCTTTATTGTTATGTGTCAACATTGACTCCGATATTAACTTCCCTTTCTCTAGTTAACCTGTCCCTTTATCTTCTCCTCTCTGCTTTTCAGAAATTGGTGACTTTGTAGTCTCATACCGCTGGTCTTTGAGAAGGGTACTGTTATTATGGGTGATATTCTTTATTTTATGTGTGTCACAGTTATAGTAGAGAATGGTGGACCCCTGAGATTATTATACTGGCATTCTAAGCCTACAACTGAACCTGTTCTTTGAAATCACATTTTCGCTCAGGATCGTGCAGTGTCTTATGTTCAAAGGGTTGCTATGTGTTGAAATGAATGCAATGGCACACAACAACAGCAGCATACTCACTGCCCACTAGTTGATTCCAAGCCAGAGTGACCTTACACTGCCCCTGTGAGTTTCTGAGACTATAATTTTTTTAATTGGGGGCTCATACAACTCTTATCACAATCCATACATCCACCTATTGTGTCAAGTACATTTGTACATTTGTTGTCCTCATCATTCTCAAAACATTTGCTTTCTACTTGAGTCTTTGGTATCAGCTCCTCCTTTTTTCTCCCTCCCCATTCTCATCTCCCTTATGAACCCTTGCTAATTTATAAATTATCATTATTTAGTCATATATTACACTGTTTGACATCTCCCTTCAACCACTTTTCTGTTGTCTGTCCTCCAGGGAGGGGGTTTATGTAGATCTTTGTAGTCGGTTCCCCGTTTCTACTCCACCACCCGCCCACCCTCACGCTATCGTCACTCTCCCCACTGGTCCTGAAGGGATCATCTGTCCTGGATTCCCTGTGTTCCCAGTTGCTATCTGTATCTGTGTCCTCTGGTCTAGTGTGATTTGTAAGGTAGAATTAGGATCATGACACTGGGGAGTCGGGGATTGGGAGAAGAAGCAGTTAGGAACTAGAGGAATGTTGTATGTTTCATTGATGCTACACTGCATCCTGACTGGATTGTCTTCTCCCAGTGACCCTTCTGTAAGGGGATATTCAGTTGCCTACAGATGGGTATTGGGTCCCCAATCTGCACTCTCCCACATTCACAGTTAATTGAATTTACGTTCTTTGATGCATGATACCTGATCCTTTTGGCACTTCGTGATCACACAGGCTGGTGTGCTTCTTCCATGTGGGCTTTGTTGTTTCTGAGCTACATGGCCACTTGTTTACTTTCAAGCCTTTAAGACCTCAGATGCAATAGTTTTTGATAGCTGGGCACTATCAACTTTCTTTACCACATTTGCTTATGCACCCACTTTGCCTTAAGGGATCATGTCGGGAAGGTGAGCATCATGGAATGCCAGTTTAATAGAATGAAGTGTTCTTGCATTGCGAGAATACTTGAGTGGTGGCCCAATATCCACCTGCTACCTTAATACTAAACTTATAAAAATATACACATAGATCTATTTCCCCATCATCATATAAAAATATATTTACATATGTACATGCCTTTATTTATACCTCTATAAATGTCCTTTACCTCCTAGTTCTTTCCTCTACTTCCTTTTACTCTCCTCTTGTCCCACTATCATGCCCAGCCTTCACTTGGGTTCCAGTAATTCCTCTCTGTTACATTAACCTTGATCAAGTCCTATCAGACCTCCTCACCATCGATTTTGGATCACTTGTTGTTCCCTTGTCCCTGGGTTTGTTAGCACCACTTCCTTTCCCATACGTCTCCCTCTCCCATGTCCTATCTGAATGAAATCACCTTTTAGTGAAATAGCAATCTCGAGTGTGTGTGTGTGTGTGTGTGTGTGTGTGTGTGTGAGTCTGTTCTTTATTCCGATGAATTTGGATTTTTTCCTTCAAATTAAGAATTTGAGTTCTGTGCTACAATTTTTTACTCTGTTTAACCACCACCCATTATTGTGGTTCTAGTCAGAATGATCAGGGGGCACTATCTAGTTTTTCTGGTCTCTTGACAGATGAGGTTGTGGCTCTTATATACTTGCCTTAAAAGTTTTTATTTAAAACGTATTATTAATTGGAAGTTAACACATAAAGCATATCAGTCCATATTTTAATCACATTAAGCAGTTTTGTGCAATTTCTACTATAATCACCCCACCCCACTCACTCCCACCACCCAAGCCCTCATTTTATTTGCTGTTCCTATAGGTTCATCAATCCTGGATTTATACCAAAAAACCAGAAAAACATTTAACAGAACTTCAAGTTGGTGATCCCCAATGACATAACACCTCAGAGATAAATCCTAATATAATTAAACAAACATACAAACACAAGAAAACTACAGAAAATGTGAAGAACCATAATCAAGTCCAGGATGCATGTGATGGTGGATCGACTGATAAAGTTTCAACTGTTCAAGTCAGATTTACCCCTTTGATCTTGTCTTTTCTGTGTGTGTTTACTTACGTTTTTATTGCTCAGATCTGGGAAGTCAAAATCCGTAGCTGTGCCTTAGCTGGCCACTTGTAAGCTTTAAAGATATATTAACTAGGTTTCAGGTCAACTTGGGTGGGCCAGGATTCGCCCATGATATGATCTGACATAGTGTGTTCCACTGTATGATGCTAACTTCTGTGAAGCAGGCAAACAGTTGTGGAGTGAATTTCACATAATCAAGGCACGGACTTGATATGCTTGAGGGAGGTTTCATTCAGCACGTTACCAACTCTTGGTATAAATTGATATTGTGCAGAAACTTTGACTGCTTTTATTGACTGCTGCTGAATATAGATTTTGCCAATGGCCATAATCTGCTGATCTGAAGAACCATCTGTGGACTGCTGACCTTGGATTCATTTGGTTGATCTCAGATTCCACCAGCCTATGTTTTTCCTGATTAATATTTCTGCTTCCCGTTCATCAGTCTCTGTAACTACGGGAGTCAGAAGAAGCATTCAACTTATGTCTGACACAACCCTCTCCCCCACCCCCTAAGACTTGAATCAGACTGGACTGATGGACTTCTTCAACATTGTGAGCTGTTTCTTTTTATAAATCTTTCTTTATAAGCATCACTGACTTTGCCTCTGTAATTCCAACTTAATCTAAACACTATTCACTTCACTAGAATTCAGCTTATGATTTTTTGGGAACTCTAGTATGCTAATTGACTGACTTGTCCCATGAGATGATGGTCCCAAGCCTTCAAACTCAGAAAACCAGTCTTTAAATTTGTTTGCTACTCTGAAGAATATTTATATTTCTGTCTTCAGGACTCACATATTTGCATTTACCTAAAGGTGTGTCTATCTGTTCTGACCTATGTACTCATAATCATATTCCAATTTGCTTATATCTATCATTATTTGCTGATATATTTGTTATTACTCTACTAGTACTGTGCTCACAATGTTGGGACCACTTTTCACACCATAAAAATGAACTAGTGGGCTGAGCCCCCGTGGGTAGTGGTTGAGTGTGGGACTGTGGACCGCGGGTTTGGTGGTTCAAATCCAGCAGTGGCTCTCCAGGAGCAAGGCTGGGTAGCTCCCACGACCATCAGAGGGCAGTGAGCCCCCCCCCCCTCCAAATGAACTAATCTCTACTGAATAAGCATTCCTTTACACCACCTCCCTTTTTTATATTATGTCATATTGATCTATTCTTATTTTCTTTTAAGAAAGGATCATATGACTCATGTTCAGTATCTACTTAGATTGTGTAAACAAAACACACTCTAAGGAAACTCCTTTTTCTATCTAGTGATTGATCACATTAGATTACATTAGGGAAAATAATCAATTACAATTAGTATAATTAGTAATTGATTATAAGTAATGAATTATATTACTTAATATAATATTGGTGGCATAGTGGTTACTTGTTGGGCTGGTAATTGCCAGGTGAGCAGTTTGAAATCATTAGCTACTCCATGGCTTTGCACTCAGGTTAGAGTCCTGGAAACTCAAAAGAACAGTTCAGGTGGCTGTGAATCTGAGTTGACTTGGCAACAACAAGGGTTTTTGGGGATGGGGGGGGGGGTGCTGGTGGTTACATAAGATTACAGTATGGATTGGCAACAAGTGTGTTTGACTAAACAACTAAAAACCATAATGTAGATAGGTGGACAAATAAAATTAACCATCACAGTGTATATTTGAAACTGTTACTTCTATGAAGCTGCACATTTACTTTTGACAGAATAAATTACCTCAATTTCTCTGTAGAACTGAAAACAGACCAGGCAATTGTTAGATGCTCTTGAGTCCATTTTAACTTATTGTGGTCCCATTAGGAGAGTAGAATTTCTTTGGAGAGTTTTCCAGAGTGTAATTTAAAAAAATAACTTTATTGGGGGCTCATACAACTCTTATCACAATCTATACATACATCCATTGTGTCAAGAACATTTGTACATTTGTTGTCTCATCAGACTCAAAACATTTGCTTTTTACTTAAGCCTTTGGTATTAGCATCTGATTTTTCTCCTTCCTCCCCACTCTCTCACGAAACCTGGATAATTTATAAATTATTATTATTTTGTCATATCTTATTGCCTCCCTTTGCTCACTTCCCTGTTGTCCATACTCCACCTTCCCTCTACCCTCCTGCTATCACCACTCTCACCACTAGTCCTGTAAGGAATCGTCTTTCTTGGATTCCCTATGGTTCTGGCTCCTATCTGTACCAGTGTACATCTTCTGGTCTAGCCGGATTTGTAAGTTAGAATTGGGATCATGATAGCAGGGGTGAGGAAGCATTGAAGAACTAGAGGAAAGTTGTATGTTTCATCATTGCTACACAGCACCCTGACTGGCCTGTCTTCTCCCCACGGCCCTTCTGTAAGTAGATGTCCCTTATCAACAGATGGGCTTTAGGTCCCCTATCTGTACCACCCCCTTCATTTACAATAATATAATTTTTAGTTCTTTGATGCCTCATCCCTGATTCCTTTGACCCCTTGTGGTGACACAGGCTAGTCTGCTTCTTCTGTGCGGGCTTTGTTACTTCTGAGCTAGATGGCTGTTTGTTTACTTTCAAGTTTTAAGACCCCAGACTCTATATCTTTTGATAGCTAGGCACCATCAGCTTTCTTCATCACTTTTGCTTATGCGCACATTTGTCTTCAGCTATCATTTTGGGAAGGTGAGCATCCTGGAATGCCAATTTAATAGAACAAAGTTTTCTTGCACTGAGGAAGTATTTGAATGGAGGCCCAATATCCCTCTGCTGCCTGTAGACAAACCTAATGAATATGTGTACATAGATCTATTTCTCCATTATCATATAAAATATACTTATGGAGGCCTATAATTAGGCCTCTATAAATGCCCTCTTCCTCCTAGTTCTTTCCTCTATTTCCTTTTACCTTCTTCTTGTCCCACTATCATTCCCAAGCTTCATTTGGGTTTCAGTAATTGCTCGAGGTTACATTATCTTTGATCAATCCCTACCAGGCCTCTCACACCCTCCTTGCCACTGATTTTTTATCACTTGTTTTCCCTTGTCCCTGAGTTGGTCAACATCACCTTCTTTCCCTCACCTCCTGTTGCAGTCATGTGCTTATGTTAATTTTATGATTGAAATGTAGGGGTGGAGTCTAGTCTGTTAATCTAGAGATAGCCATTGAGTAGCCAATGAGGCCTCCGTGTGGGCATGGCTTTCTCCTGAGACTTCTGGGAAATCTCACGATATTTCCCTCATGAAGATGAGAAGCTATCTCCCCAGTTGTTGGGAGTTAGTCTTAGAGACAAGGAATTGCAGACAAGATGGCAGCATCTGAGAAGCTGGAGGAGCCGGGGAAGAGACCACACCGCTTTGCCCTGATGGAGCCAGACCTCTGAAGCTGAGGCAGCTACATGGAGACCTCTGCCAGCAATAAGTTGCTTCTGCTGTTGATGGACCCTGAGCCCTGGAAGCAAGGAGCCATGTGGAGACCTCTGGCAGTGCCGGGATTCTGCACCCACTGACCTGTGACTTCGTGAGTCGGAAGGAGACTTTATAGACTGATTTTGGGCATATGGGTTAATATCGGACTTATGACTTTGTACTGGACTGAATTGGGATGCTTTCTTAATGTCCTATTTCTCTTATATATAAACCTTTTCCTTATATCTATATGTATGTCTATGAAATTTGTTCCTTTAGTCTACCCAGACTGACACACTCCCCTCTCCCATGTCTGCCCCCACCCCCCTTGGTTTCATTGTTTTCTCCTCCAGACTGTTCATCCAGCCTATGTCCATAAGATATATATATATATATATATATATATATATATATATATAAATAAGTAAAAAATAAAAATAATAATAGAAAATAAAAACTTGTAAGTAGTTCAAGCTCTGTTTCTTGACCTCCAAGAGTGTCCTCAGGTCGAGTCCAATGGGGTTCCATGACTTAGCCCCGAAGTGTATCTTTGGCACTCCCTCAGGACCTCCATGCACTGCTTCCCCTGCCACTCTGCTGCATGTCCTTAGTGTTTTGCCTTGGTGTGGTGAGGTCCGACCAGGTGCAATCTTAACCTGTGTCTCCAGTGTTGCCCTCTGTATCTAGAGTGCAATTTTTATGGGAGCAGATTTTTCAGGCTGTTTGCTTGTTGAGCCATTGGGTGGGTTTGAACCATAAGGTTAGCAATGGAGCATTTAACTGTTGTGCCACCAGGATGCCTAGAGCAAGTCTAGAAACCCAGAACAAATCACATTCAATTTCAAGAGTCAAAGCCCAGGACTGCCATTTCTAAGAGTGAGTGCTCTCCATTATGTTCAACAGGTGTCTTTTCATTGACCACTTTCTAGTTGTGACCTCCTACACTTGTCTTCTTGCAGTTTGCATAAGCATACTCCATAGTTTGAGACAGTGACACTTAGGGGCAGAGTCAGTAGAAAAATGTTCATGTTTTTGTATCAAGAAATAGGAATCTAAGTGTAGTCAAAAAATGAATGCAAACCTGAAAGAGTGAAGCATCATATAACAAATTCAGAGGGTATTGGGAAATGATGTGCCTGATAGTTTAGAGACAGTAACTTCTTATCCTTCGTTCTGGCAATGTTTATCAGTAGATCATAACTGAACTCAATAAATTAAGGAATGGAAGAACAATAGTTCCTGTTTTCGGAATATTTATTATGCAGTTTTATGTAGTTATGAGGTTGTATAGAGCATCAAACATTGTAAAATATGCATAAATTCAATAATTATATGAATATTGATGACATTGGTTCACGCAAGACAATCTTCCTTCTTGATTCTTTTTTTCCTTATTGATTCTTATAGTTATGTCTACAATCACATGAATTCAGACAATCGTAAATCTTAAGTAAGGCGAGAGATTTATGCAAATGTTAATGTGATGAGGACAGCTGTGTAAATTACACTCAAAGTCATGGGCACGGGAGACTGGGAGATGTGAGGTCAGTTAACCATTGAGAAGAAAAGACCTGACCAGGATAATGACACTATAGTCACTTCAGAAGAAATTGATAAAAAAAAATAACAAAGTACCAATGAAACACACATCTTTCCTCAAGTTCTTTAGTGCTTCCTTCACTCCACTATCATGACCTCAATTCTACCTTACAAATCGGATTAGACCAGAGCATGCACACTGCTACAGATAAGAGCTGGCAAAACAGGGAATCCAGGATAGATAAACCCCTCCAGGTGAACAAGGAGTTTAGAGATACCAGGAGGATTAGGGGAATGGTGGGGTAGGGAAGAGGGAATTGAGAACAGGCATCAATCTAGAATTCCCTCCCAGGGGGACGAATAGGGAAAAAGTGGGTGAGGGGCAAGGGAAGATGATATAAGATGTGAAAAAATAATCTAGGGCTGAGCCCCGGTGGCGTAGTGGTTGTGCGCGGGACTGCGGCCCACTGGGACGGAGGTTCAATTCCAGCAGTGGGGCTGGGCCTCCTACTCCCACCACCGGAGAGCAGTGATGCCCAAAAAACAAAAAAAAACAAAAAAAAAAGCAAAACAAAAAATAATCTATAGCTTAGCAGTGGCTCATGAGGGAGGGAGGGCAGGGAAGGGAGGGGGAAGAAAAAGGGAGCTGATATCAGGGGCTCAAATGGGAAGAGAATATTCTGAAAATGATGATGGTGACAAGTTTGGAAATGTGCTTGACACATTGGAGGAATGCATGGATTGTGATAAGACATGTAAAAACCCCGAATAAAAGTATTTTTTAAAAAAGAAAATAAAGAGTAGCTTTAATAAATAATTATGAAGTCTTTAAATGCTCTTGCAAAGTGACCATTTTATGATTGGTCATGAAAGTCAAATATGAAACCAAAAGATGCCAAATCATGTATTTATATCATTTTGTCTAAAATTACTACTCAAGCCTTTTAAGTTCTTGATTTGCTTTCTAGTCTAAAAGTTGCTGCATACTTTATAGGCTTTAGTTTCTTATGCTAGTGCCATTGGTGTTTCTGAGCCATGAAATATGAACTAAATGAATTGTCTTGAAATGTGGGTGGAAGGAAATCTATTTTGAAATTTTGATGATTTTATCCAAATAGTTAAGCAGATAATTGCTGGTTCAATGCAGATATTGGTATGGATATGAAGTTTAAAGGGCTTTCTATCTCCTTGTCTTTCAGTATGCCATACCATGGTGGTTTGTGTGTTACTGTGATCCTGAAAGATATGCCACTAGTATTTCAAATGCCAGCAGGGTGACCCAAAGTGAGCAGGTTTCTTGAGAGCCTCCAGACTAAGAGAGACAGCAAAGAAGGAATCAGCTCCCACTTTAGTGGAGGGAGACGATTAAAAGCTTAGGAATAGCTTTGGCACATTTTCAAATACTGAAAGCCTAAACCAAGGAAGCAAAATGTTGTCTGAGAATCTGATGGCATATAGACCCCACAGAGGGCACGTGAAATATGGCTGAAGAGGATGTGACTTCTTGTAGGGAAGCTGACCATAGTGACCTGTTTGAGGTAAAGTCTATGGGAATGGAGCCTTTGCGATGACTCCAGGTAAAGAGAAAGAGCTGCAAAAATATTCCAATGGTTGGAACTTGGAATGTGCAAAGTATAAATTAAGGAAAATTGAAAGTGGTCAGAAATGAAAAGGAGCCTACTTTGAATCAGAATGCTGTATAATTTACTTTGTTGGGAATAAAACAATCAAGAGGAATGGCATAGCATTCACTGTGAAAAAAGATCATGCTAAATCCATCATGAAGCACAATGCTATCTGTATTTGGATTATATATATCTGCTTTCAAGGAAATCCAGCCAATATAATTATGATTCAACTTTATGCAGCAACCATAAAAGCTAGTGATGAAGAAATTTTAGAATTGTACCAAGAATTTCAGTTGGAAGTTAATGGTGATTGGAATGTAAAAGTTGGAAACAAAAAGGAATCAACAGTAGTTAGAAAATATAGACTTGGTGATGATAGATATGAAGCTGGAGATCACATGACAAAATTTTGCAAAACCAAAGACTTGTTCATAGCAAATAGTTTTTTTCAACAACAAAAATACAACTATAAATGTCATTTATTTAAAGGACAGGAAATAAAGCTATGCTAAAATAAAATAAAATAAAAAGACTGGAAGGAAAAAGTCAAAGTGGATGTCAGAAGAGATTCTGAAGCGTTCTCCCAATTTTAGAGTAACTAAAGCAAACGGAAGGAAAGAAATAGTTAAGGAACTGAATAGAAAATTTCAAAGGGCAGCCAGAGAAGAGAAAGTCAAATACTATTACAAAACATGCAAGGGCCGAGCATTAGAAAACCAAAAGAGAAGGAATAATACACTGAAGCTGAAAGAATTCAAGAAAACAATTCAAGCATCCACTGGCGATCACGACAGATTCTATAGGCAACATATTGAGTGATGCAAGAAGCATCAAGAGAAGACAGCAAGAGTCATTGTACCCAAAAGAACTAGTCGATAGTCCACCATCGACTATAAGCATATAAACAAGAATCAGTGGTGTTGAAGAAAGAAGTTAAACTGCAATGCATTAGCCAAAAAAAAAAAAAAAGCTCCAAGGATCCACAAAATACTCATTGAAATGTTTCAGAAGTTTGAAGAACCAATGGAAGCACTCACTCACCTATGCCAGGAAATTGGAATGACAGTTCCATGGTCAAGTGACTGGAAGAAGTGCATGTTTGTGGATTCACATTCCAAAGAAAGGTGACACAACAGAATGCTCAAACTATAGAACCGTATCACTGATATAATTTCATACACAAGTAAAATTTTACTGATAATCATCCAACAACAGTTGCAGCAGTACATTGATAGGGAGCTGTCAGAAATTTAGCCCTCATTTGGAAGACAATGGGGAACATGGGATATCATTGCTGATGACAGATGGACCTTGACTGAAAGCAGATAATACCAGAAAGATGTTTACTTGCGTTGTATTAACAATGCAAAGGCATTCAACTGCATGGACCATAATAAACTGCGGATAACCTTGGGAATTCCAGAATATGTCTCTGTGCTTATGTCGACTTGTACATGGATCAAGAGGCAGCTGTGCTAACAGAACAGTGGCATACTGCATGGTTTAAAACCAGGAGAGGTGTGTGTGAATGGTGTATCCTCTTACCATACTTGTTCGATCTATATGTTGAGCAAATCATCAAAGAAGATGGATTTTTATGAAGAAGAGTGCTACAGGATTGGAAGAAGACTTATTAACAACCTGCAATTGGCATATGACATCATCTGGCTTGCTGAAAATGAAGAATTGAAGCCATTGTTGATGAAGATCAAGGACTGTAGCCTACAATATGGATTATGACTCAATGTAAAGAAGACCAAAATCCTCACACTTGGACATCATGATAGGTGGAGAAAAGGTTGGCGTCATCCAGGATTTTTCTTACTTGGATCCATTCTCAGTCCTCGATGCAGTAGCAGTCAAGAGATCAAAAAACAAGCTGCACTAGGCAAATCTGCTGCACAATCCTTCTCTAGTCTATTGAAGAACAAGCATGCTGCTCTGAGGAATAAGGTGTACCTGACTCAACACGTGATTCTTCAAAGCATCATATGCATGTGAAAGTTGATAGGGTGTAGAAGAATTGATGCATTTGAATGGTGGTTCTGGGGAAGAATATGGAAAGTACTATTGACTACTAAAAGGACAAACCAATATGTATTGGAAGAAGTAAAGTTAGAGTGCTCTTTAAGAGGCAAAAGTAGCAATACTTGGGAGAGGGTCCAAGATGGCGCTGAAATAAGTAGCCCAAACGGTGCCCTCTGGTAAGTCTGGTGTCCAGGAGGCCACATGGAAGTGCTCTGGTGAGTGGAAAAGTCCCTAAGAGGGGCTCTCCCTGGCCAGGAGGGCACCCTGCTCCATATCTGCTTTCTTTTGAGCCCTAGAGGTCCGGGTCCTTATGTCGGAGATTTCCCACCGCAGGCCAACCTTTGTGCACCTTCCCACCAGCCAGGACCGACCCAGGTCCACTGCCTAACTTGGGTCCTGCGATCAGGATGGCCTTCGGGTGGAACCCGCCAGGGATGCACTGGGACACCACACACCCACAGAGGCGATCCACTCCCTGCACCCGCCTGAGGGAGGCTGCTTGTCTTCCACAGATCCCTTCCATGCAGGGAGATAAAGGCAACTGTACCTACAGGCTCAACTCCCTCCCTCTAGACACCCAGGCGGCCACTGCCTGCGGCCAGTGCACCCACAGCTAGTGACTGGACCGCCTCCTGCCCCCCGCAGACATGCGTGCCGGGTCAATGGGGACTCAACCTTGTCATTTCAGGGACCTGACGCACAAGGAGCGGCCCAAAATTCCCCGCCAGCCGATTCCCCTGTCTTGAGCTCAGGGAGGCTCAGGGAGGCTCAGGTAGCCCTCTGAGCAGACCTCCCTGGAAAGGAAGGCCAGGCGGGAGCTTTTCAAAGCCGCTTTCCCTAGAGAGAGGCAGACCTCTGGAGCCTCTAAAGGCTCCCGTGGCTCTCCTCCCTCCCGCAGCAGCACGAGAGTCGGTCCGCCCATCGAGTCTTTGGCGGCACTGTGATTCTCCTCTTGCCTCTCCTAGCTGAGGAGCCTGGGCGCTTGAGCACGGTAGACAAAGGGAGTCTGCGTGCCTGAGCCATTGCTTATTGCCCACCACAAGTTGGGAGCCTATTGTATGCCTGGAAGACTCTGAGCCCCTGAGTCTGGGTCCCTAGGAGCCTGTGTGCCCCTGAGTCTGTCCTCAGGATCTTGTGAGACCCGGAGTCTGTCCCCAGGAGCCTGTGTGTACAGGAGCCTGTGGGGGAACAAGGGTATAACTGGTCTGGTCCAGGACATTAGCCTTAACTTCTACGGTCTTGGCAGTTGGGAGCCTGCATTGTTTGTGTGTCTTGAAGTCAGTGTGTTGGGGAGTGTGTGTTTCTGGGATCCTGTGTGCCCTAAAGTCTGTCACCAGGAGCCTGTGTTCATGGACTTTGTGTGGGACCAAGTGGTCAGCTGGCTGGATCAGGGCCTTAGTTGAATTTCTGAGGCCTCTGAGACGGAGCAGGGAGGCTGCTAAACTCCTTAGAGTGGAATCTGGGTCCCCAGGAACCTGTGGGTCCCAGAATCTAGGAGCCTGTGTGCACAGGAGTCTGTAGGGGAACAAGGCTTCAGTTTGTCTGATCCAGGGCCTCAGTCTAACTATTGTGGCCTTGGCAGCTGAGAGACTGGGTTGCCTGTGTGCCTGGAAGACTGTGGGTCTCAGTCTGCCCCCAGGAGCCTGTGTGCACAGAATCTGTGTGGGAATAAGAGGACAGCTGGTTGGCTCAGGACGTAAGCTGAACTGCTGCAACCTCAGATTAATGCAACAAAAAGTTGGTTCTTTGAAAGGATCAATAAAATCGACAGGCCACTGGCAAACCTGACCAAAGAAAGGAAAGAACAAGCAACAATAAACAGGATGAGGAATGAAATGGGGGAAATCACAACAGACCCTAATGAAATTAAAAGGAGTATCACAAAGTACTATGAAAATCTGTATTCCAACAAGTTCAACAATCTGGAAGACATGGACAAATACCATGGACAAAAACAATCCCTCCCTAGACTGTCCCAGATAGTGGTGAAGGAACTAAGCAAACCCATAACAAGGGAAGAGCTGGATATGGTTATCAAGAATACACCAACACAAAAAGCTCCTGGACCAGGCGGCTTCACTGGGGAATTCTATAAGGCTTTCAGGGAGGAGCTGGCACCAATCCTCCACAAAGTTTTCCAGAGTATAGAGAAGGATGGAAAACTCCCCAACTCATTTTATGAAGCCAAGCAGGGCAGGGATCCCACAGGAGTAGAGGACTATAGACCAATATCTCTAATGAATATAGATGCAAAAATCTTCAACAAGATATTGGCCAATAGAATACAAAAATATATAAAAAGAATAATTGACCATGGTCAGGCAGGATTCATCCCAGGGATGCAGGGATGGTTTAACATCCATAAATCCATCAATATTATACATCATATTGATAAGATGAAGGATAAGAACCATATGGTAATATCTATAGATGCAGAGAAAGCATTTGACAACATACAGCACACTTTCCTAAACAACACGCTCAGACAGATAGGAATAGCAGGTCAGTTCCTCAAATTAATATAACTTATCTATGAGATGCTGACAGCTAACATAATAGTCAATGGAGAAAAGCCTAAATCAACCCCTCTGAAGAAGGGAACTAGACAAGGATGCCCTTTATCACCACTACTATTCCATATAGTATTGGAGGTCTTAGCAAATAACATAAGACAACAGAAAGACATCCAAGGTATCCAAATGGGACATGAGGTCAAATTATCATTATTTGCTGATGACATGATCCTGTACATCGCAAATCCCAAGAGCTCCACAACTGGAGTACTAACAGCGATAGAGGAATATGGAAGAGTGGCAGGATATAAGATCAACAAACAGAAGTTGATTAGTCTGCTCTATACATCTCAAAAGACCACAGAAGAGGAGATCAAGAAGGCAGTACCATTCACAATCGCCAAGAATAAATTGAAGTATCTAGGGATATATCTAACCAAAAAAACAAAAGACCTATACAAGGAAAACTACATAACCCGACTACAGGAAACAAACAGTGACCTCCACAAGTGGAGGAATATCCCATGCTCATGGATTGGGAGACTCAATATAGTAAAGATATCTATCCTTCCCAGGGCACTTTATAAGTTCAACGCTATCCTGATCCAAATACCAACAACCTTCTTCAGAGAACTGGAAATACTGCCCACCAACTTCATATGGAGAAGGAAAATGCCCAGAATTAACAGGGATCTCCTCATGGAAAAACACAGTTGGAGGGCTGGTTTTACTTGACTTTCACCCTTACTACAAAGCCACAGTGGTCAAAACAGCGTGGTACTGGCATAATGACAGATACATAGATCAATGGAAAAGAATAGAAAACCCAGAAATAAAGCCATTAGCATATAGGTAACTGATTTTTGACAAGGGCCCCAAAAGCATCAAGTGGGAGGGTGATGCTGTATTTAACAAATAGTGCTGGAGACAATGGCAATCCATATGTAGAAAAATGAAACAGGATCTCTACCTCACCCATGCACAAGAACAAACTCAAGGTGGATCATGGATCTGGAAGTAAAACCACAAACCATCAGGACCATTAGTGAGAGAATCGGGGAAAATGTAAGAACCTTGCCCCAGGGAATACAAAGGCTAGCTGCAATAGGACAGGGTACAAATGCAGGGGAACCTGAAATTGACAAATGGGACTTAGTAAGAATAAAATACATGTATGCATCAAAGGATTTTACTAGAGGGTAGCCAGGCAACCCACAGACTGGGAGAGGATTTTTAGCAAATACAACAGATAAAGGGCTAATTACAAAAATCTACAATACCCTTGTTTCCTGCAAGAAGATGAAAACAGATAACCCTTTGAAGATATGGGGAAAGAAATGAAAAGAAGTTTCACTAGAGAGGAGGTCCATATGGCCAATAAACATATGAGAAAATGCTCCCGCTCACTAGCCATCAGAGAAATGCAGATCAAAACAACCATGAGATATCATCTAACACCCTTGAGGCTAGCCCACATCAGAAAATCAGAGTGCAACAAATGTTGGAGGTGATGTGGTGAAATAGGAACACTTCTACATTGCTGGTGGTTGTGTAGATATGTACAGCTGTTATGGAAAGCAGTCTGGCAATACTTAATGAAAATGGAAGTTGAGCTACCTTATGATCCAGCTATTCTACTATTGGGCATATACCCAGAAGAGACAAGAAATAAACCACAGCCAGTTGTATGCATGCCAATATTTATTGCAGCACAATTCACAATTGCAAAGAGTTGGAAGCAATCTAAATTTCCATCAGTAGATGAATGGATCAAAAAACTGGCACATACACACAATGGAGTACTATGCCTCTCTCAAAAGTTCTGAGGAGAACATGAAACACATCTCTGCGTGGGAAGAACTAGAGGGAATTATGCTAAGCAAAGCCAGTCAATCACAAAAGAATAAGTACTGCATGAGCCCCCTCAGGTGAGTAGAAACAGTATGGTGAGTATAAAAGAGAAGCCTCCTAGACTATAACAGTTGGTCCAAGATGTAGGATAAGGGGAGGAGGGAGGATCAAACTTAAGGAGGTACACGTTGGGTGCAACTCAGTAATGGGAGAAGGATGAAGGGGTGGAGGGCATAGAGAGATAAAAGGGAGTTCAAAAGTGAAAGGATAACAGAGGGAACGGGGCATTAATCCACCCGGGGGGTGGAGGAATACTGGTCTTGTCTCCACAGAAACTGGAGTGGACGAGCGGTTCCTACCACAAAGCACTCATCCATGAGGACAGCATGAATGCATGGAAGGATGCAAGAAAAGAGAGAGCTACAGAGCCAGAGTCAGATGGACTCCATCCTGAGAAGTGGGCATGGCAGAGAACAGGTTGGGGGAGGGGCCAGCATCCCACACCTCCAGGGACAAAGGCAAGAAGGGAGGAAGAGGAAGAGAGCTGCTCCAAGCTCCACACCGACACATGATGTTCAGAGGAATACATCCCTCTGGAGACCCAATGCGCCACAGAAAGGACTGGGCAAACTAGGATTCCTGGGGGCAAGAGAGAGGGGAGGAGAAGGGGGTGTGGTCAAACACATGGATGGGGGGAAGCAACAAGTGGTCTGGAATCTATGGAAAGGAGGGTGTGGGAGGCCTGGTCGGGAATAAGCAAAGAAAATGAATCTGTGAGGAAACAGTGAAATGCCAGTGAAGGTGGAATATGATGATGGGACAGGAGCGAGATGGAAGGAAATAGAGGAAAGAGCTAGAAGGCAAAGGGCACTTGGAGAGGTCAAAACATAGGTATGTCCACACATAAATACAACTATCTAGTATAAGGTGGGAATAAATTTAAGAACATATCTATAGGTCAAATACTATGGTAGCAAGTGGACCTTGGGCCCTCACCCTGGTGCTCCCTTAATGCAAGAACACTGTTCTATGACTCTGGTATTCCTTGAGGCTCACTGGCCCAACACAATCACTGAAGTATAATGGGTGCACAAGCAAATGTGGTGAAGAAAGCTGATGGTGCCCAGCCACCAAAGGATATATCGTCTGGGGTCTTAAAAGCCTGAAGATTAACAATAGACCATTTACTTGAGAAGAGACCACACCCACACAGAAGAAGCACAATAGCCAGCGTGTCCACACAGTTGTGGAAGGTCTAGGTAATAGACATCAAATGCGGGGGGTGGTGGTGGTGGAGAGAGACACACATATCACTCTGTGCACACATCCCCAAGGTGCCCACTGTGGACATGTGGGAGCATGAGCAAAAGTAGTGAAGAAAGCTGATGGTGCTCAGCTACCAAAAGATATAGCATCTGGGGTTTTAAAGAGTTGAGCATAAACAAGTAGCCATCTAGCTCAGAAGCAACAAAACCCACCATAAAAGAAGCTCACTTGCCTGTGCGATCATGAGGTGCTGAAACAATTTGGCATTACGCATCAAAGAACAAAAATCAAAGTCAATGGATCAATTGACTCCTGATATCGCTGAAGATAAATGGATATAGAGGCAAACAGAGTAGAAGAAATGATGGTGCTCAGCTACCAAATGATTGAATGTCTGGACTCTCAAAGACCCGAAGATAATCGAGTCACCATTCAGCACAGAAACAGCAAAGTCCACATGGAAGAAGCACACCAGCATGTGTGATCAAGAGCGGCTGAAGGGAGCAGGTATCGAGCATCAAAGAACAAGAATCACATCATTATGAATGAGAGGAGAGAGCAGGATGGGGACCTAAGACCCACTGGTGGGTAATTGGTCACCCCTTTACAGGGGAGTCACGGGGAGGAGACAGACCAGTCAAGGTGCAGCTGGGCAATGATGATGCATACAAGTTTCCTCTAGTTCCTGAAGCCTTCCTTCCCCCCAATCATCATGGTCTCAACCCTACCTTGCAAATCCAGATGGATTGGAGAAAGTACACTAGTATAGAGGGGAGCTGGAGATATGGGGAAACCAAGATGGATGAGCCCCTTTGGGCCAGTGGTTAGGTTGGAGCTACTGGAAGGGTAGAGAGAAGGTGGGGTGGAGAGACAGAACCAACTGCAAGGATATGTACATAAGCTCCTATTTGAAGGACGGCCATCAAAGGAGTGGGTTGGCCGAGAGGTTGGGCAGTGTAAGATATGGCAGAACAGTAATAATGTATAAAGTATTGAGGGTTGGTGGGGAGGAGAGAGCAGGGGAAGTGGGGAAGGGATGGAAATGCCGATACTAGGGGTTCAAGGGAAAAGGCAGATGATTGGAGAACAATAACAGCAGCGGACATGTGAAGGTGCTTGGCACAGTATGTTTATTTATGTATTGTGAAAAACGATGTACAAGCCCCCAATAAAATGATTTTTTAAAAAAGGGAAAAAAGGAGCAAATTCAACATCCCACGTTGAAAGAACTGAGACAAAAAAAATAGCAATACTTTGTCTTACATACTTGGATATACTTGTCAGGAGAGACGAGTCCCTGGTGAAGGCCACCATGCTTGGTAAAGTGGAGCGGCAGTGAGAAAGAGCAAGGCCCTTGACAAGATGGATGGACACAGTTGGCTGCATCCATGGACGCAGGCCATTAAGAAGGTCGGTGCAGGATCCTACATGATTTGTTCTGTTGTGCAGAGTTACTATGGGCTGGCACTGACTTGATGGCACCTAACCTCAACAGTAACACATCTCTCAACAGCTGAACTTTCCAGGAGTTACCTGCACTGTTCTTGTTTTTTCTTTTTTCAGAGCTGTGTAAAAATGTATACCAAAGCAGACAGACTGTGGGAGATTTGCCTGACAGTGATATCAGCCATCTGAAGATCTGATTGACCCCGAGAAGTGGTTGAAATTCATGAGGAGCCAGTTCTTACTTCTGCACCAGGCAGGGGCCTTTCAAATTCTTGCGCATAGCATGAGAGGGTTGTTCAGATAGCTGGAGAAGAAATCAGGAATGCAGAATGTGGGATCGTTCACCTAAGATGTTGAAAGCCTTGAAAGAACTCGATTATTTTATTTCAACTGTCAGTGGAGTACTGTAGTCATTCATTAAGAGGAATCTCCTTGATCCATACCAGAAAAAGCCAAGCAAACAAAACAAACTATCGTTTGCTAAGACTGGATTTGACAGCTGCAAGTGACAACAATTCACTAAGAGCTGAATATATTAAAAGAGAAGCAGAAACGTGATCAAAGAACCAGATTAGCAGAGAAAGCCACAAGTGGGCAGGCTGGCTGCTAGCTGTTCATATGACAGTGGCAGTTAACTTGATGACTCTGATATTGAAGAAAGGAAATATGGATTCTGAAGAAGACAGCTTTCAATCCATTTAGATATTAGTCTGGTGGTATAGTGGTTCTGCTTTGGGCTGCAAACCCCATGGTCAGTAGCTTGAAACCACCAGCTGCTTGGGGGATAAAGATTCAACCTTCCACTCTTTTGAACAGTTACAGTCTTAGAAACTTACAGGGGGCTCACGATGAATCAGAATTGACTCAATGGCAGTGAGAGAGCTGGTGAGGGGAAGGAGGAGGACCTCTGGTTCACCAGAAAAAAACACAGAAAAGCGAAGATCCAGAAAAAGAAAAGCATATATCCATATTCTTTTCAAATGTCTTATTAACATCAGGTCTTAGATAAAAAAGATGTAGTTAAAATAATTTTTATTCCCTACATGGGCATTTTGACTGCCCTGAATAGTGCAACAAATAAAAGCAGCGTTGGTAGAAATCAGGCAGGGTTTCAAGGAAAGGGTCCAGCGGATGAAGGCCTACATGATAACCCAGGGGGAAACTTTAACTGAAGATGTTCCTCTTAACGCGCTGGTTATATGTATCTATCCATCTAGGCTTTTATTCATTTATTTGATGGAGCTGTGGATGTGGCTGAGAGGACTGACCTCACGTGTATGACACACTGGAGAATCACATGTGTTGAGTCAGGTATGCCATGGTCCTCAGAGTAACTTGCTTGTTCTTCAATACACTAAAGAAGGATTGTCCAGCAGGTTTTCCTAGTGCAGCTTGTCTTCTGATCTCTTGACTACTGTAGCCTTGAGCCCTGAGCACGGATCCCAGAAAGAAAAATCCTGGATGACTTCAACTCACAGTGACCCTGTGCGCTATAGAATGAAACACTGACTCTTCCTGTTCCAGCCTCACTATGATTTTAATATTTGAGCCCATTGTTGCAGCTGCTGTCAATCTCTCTTATTGAGGGGTTTCCTCTTTTTGCTGCCCCTTGATTTTACTAAGTATGATGTCCTTTCCCAAGGAATGGTTCTTCCTGATGATGTGTCCAAAGTCTTACCATCCTGACTTCTAAATAGCATTATGACTGTATTTGCCTCAAGGCAGATCTTTTCATTCTTCTGGCAGTCTATTATTCTTCCAATATTCTTTTATACCATCATAATTCAATGTGTAAGTTTTCTGTTCTTCATCTTCATTGTCCAACTTTCACATGTATATGAAGTTATTGAAAATACCATGGCTTGGGCCAGGTTCACCTTAGTCCTCAAAGTAACAACCTTGATTTTCAACACTTTAAAAAGCTATAGTAATACTAAAGATCATGGAAAACCAGAGGCTTAAGAATGCTGTTAAGAATACTGATTCAGAGTACAATTCTGTTCCAAAGGGTTTCAATGGCTGATTTTTCAGACGTTGATTGCCAGGTTTTTCTTCTCAGTTCCATCTGGTTGGATCTTTTGCTTAGCATTTGACTGTGCTGTTTGTGCCACCCAGGAACATAGAAAATAGAAACTAATGTGCAGTGCCCCAAAGAGGCAAAAAGATCTAAAAGTGTCTCCTATTTTTTGGTTGTGCACATTTATTTACTTATTTCCTTTTATCTAATTTTGCTGAGGACTCATAACATTAAAATTTGGGCTTTTTCTAAGTTAATGAAAAAATATCGGTGTACATTACTAAAAAGGTTCATGTCTTGTGAGGTCTAATGTAGGTCCTCTGATAGCTACCTATTACTTTTGATACGTATTATCAATTGGAGGGAGTTCAGTACAGATCAAAGAAAAAATGTGGCCACAAGATAGCAGCATTGCACAAGTTACTTACTAAGATTGAGGCATTGACAGCTACATTCAGGGAGGCTCTCCCTGGAGTGCCTGGAGACCAATGCAGGAGGATTTTCCTAAAAGGGAAAAGGGTCAAGGAGCCCTTGGAGAAGAGTAAGGGACTACAGGGAGGTAGGTTGACACAGTGACTGCAACAGTAGATTCCAACAACTGTGAATATAGTACAGAATTGGGTCATTTGTTTTACATAGGGCTGTTATGCACCTGGCCTATGATTTTGCCTGATATGTTTGTGACTTGAAAGTTGCACACTGAATGAGGAAGACTGAAGAAGAATCCATGTATGTAAGTGATGGTGCTGGAGAAGAATGTTGAAAGAGGACAAACCGATCTGTATCTGAAGAAGTAAGGTCAGAGTACTGTTTTGAGGCAAGGATGGCAAGACTTCATCTCACACTTTGGACATGTTGTCAGGAGAGAACAGTGCCTAGAGAGGGAAATGCTCGGTACAGTGAAAAAGAAGGACATCAAGGAGATGGAATGACACAGTGGTTGCCTCCATGGGCTCAGACACAGGAACCATGGAGTGGGCGGCACAGGACCATGACATGTTTGTTCTGTTGTGTATAGCATTGCTAGGGGTTGGAGCCAACTCAATGGCTCTAAAAGTGGCAGCTTGAATTGAAGCTGACTGAAGAGCAACTAACAACAACAATGAAATTGTGGCTGGAGTCCCTGAGTGTTGTAAAACAATTAACAACCTTGACTGCTGGCCAGAAGTTCAAAGGTTCAAGTACACATGGTGGCACCTCAGAAGTAAGGCCTGGCTGTCTAACTTTAAACATTTAGCCATTGAAAATCCTCTGGAGGTAAGCTTTGCGCCAACATTCATGAGGATGAGTGATTATCAGTTAGAGTGGACTCAAAGCTAACTGATCAGAGCCCACATGCCTGGGCTCTGGTGGGCATCAGAAAAGCAGACTCATGGTCATTGAGTCGATGCCAACTCAGAGCCACTCTAAGGGCAGAGTACAAATCAAGACTCATTTCAGGAGCTTAGGTTCCTTCTAAGTACAGTTTTTTGGTCTTATCTAGTAGAGAGGAGCCCTGGTGGTACAGTGTTTATGTGTTGGGGTCAGCAGTTCTAAACCAACAGCTGTTCTTCTGGAGAAAGACAGGACTTTCCACTCCCATAAGGAGGTACAGTCTCAAGACCCCACAGGGCCAATTCTGCCCTTTCCTATGGGGTCACTGTGAGTTGGCAGTGAGTTTGGTTTTGATTTGGTGGGCTAGCAGGTTTAAGGTGAACATTTTGTTGAGTAGATAAGACAGGTGAGCTCTAACTGCCTAAGAATATGTTAATTGGTGTAATTTAAAAGCAATTTGATGTGTTCACATTTGAGTTTTGTGCTGGTGGGCTTTTTGGGCTAAGGAATCCTGTCTTCTATGAAGAAATTAACCACCCAAGCCCAGGGCACAGAAGGACTTTGGCTCATTTGTATAACAGCACCCTATCCTTATTTATCCAGTCCTGACTGTTCATTCTTGCTCATTCTGGCAGAACTGGATCCCGAACGCATTAGTGATTGCCTGCCCGAGGCTTTTTCTGATTGCCCAGGCAAGACCTAGGGCAGACTCCAAGAACATTAAGTTGATCCTCCTGGAAGTAGCCCTCACCCCTGATGACTGGCAGCTAGACGTGACTATCCCAGCTTCCACCTCCAGAATTCTGTCCTCAGAATTCCCCAGAAGTTTCCAGAAAGACTGATTTCTGTTTGCCCACATGGCTGTCTGCTCATCAACATATCCTCAGGTGGTTTCCCTACCTCACTTTCCCACTTCCACCCACCACTGGTGCTTTGCTGGAAAACAACCAAACAACCCCCCTTCCTCCCCAAACAACAAACTCACTGCCTTCAAATGGATGCTGACTCATCTGACTCATAACAAGCCTACTGGACAGGGTAGAACTGCCTCTGTGAGTTTTGGAGATGGTGACTGTTTATAGGAGAAGAAAACCTATTCTTTCTCCACCAAAACTGCTGGTGGTTTTAAATTGTTGACCTTGTTGGAATCATGCCATGGATAGACTTCTGACATTAGAATTCTTGTCTTACCACCTGCTTCTAGGACAGTGGTTCTCAACCTGTGGGTCAAGACCACTTTGGGGATCGAATGGCCCTTTCAAAGAGGTCACCTGATTCATCGCAGTAGCAAAATTACAGTTATGAAGTAGCAATGAAAATAATTTAGTGGTGGAGGGATGTGGGGGTCACCACAACATGAGGAACTGTATTAAAGGGTAACAGCATTAGGAAAGTTGACAACCACTGCTCTATGGAAATCCAGAGAAAGATATAAAATCTAGTGTGTCTATCAGGAAGGTCAATTGTCTTTTTCCTTTGAGTAGGAGAGTGTTGTTGAAGGATGTGAACACTTTTGAGATGCAAAGATTGTGTTGGGGACAGAGAGAAAGGAGAAAGCACGTCTTCTCAGGAGTTAGTGCCCCTGTGTCCCCCCACACCCAGGATTCTTTCTTCCTCTCATGTGGGAGTGGGTCGTGCTCTTTCATGCCCCTCACTTTTTGGTTAGAGGAGGCTGAAAGAATGATGATATGTAGAGTGGAGGGCCCAAAGGAGGGTCCCTTTTTTCCTTCTCTTCCTTGGTTGCTAAAGCATCTAAGTGTGTTTGCTTCAGGGGGCCCCCGGAGACTATGTATCCACATGCACGGACTTTAGGGGTTGGGCCTCTGGAATGTGACTTGCTTATAGGACTGAGAATAGGCCCAAATCCCACCTCATAGACAGGCAATACTCCAAGTGGAAATTTATTAACATGGATTTGAAAGATTGCTCATATTTTTGGTGAGCCCTTCCAAAACATGTGACTAAAAGAATAATGTGTAAATTCAGAAAAATCAGAATCACTTCCTGAAGAAGCAACAGAATTTTAGACATTAAATTAATTTGGACTCAATTGTTCTTGTTAACTGCTCTGACCAATAGTGGAAATAATTTTGTGATAGTATCTGAATCTTGTTCTTAAAATATAGACAGCTTCCACTGTCTTTCTTTGGGGGAAATTCTCTCTAGCCTTTGAGATACCTTGCTGAGATACCACAAAATTGTGAAAGTTAATTTAAAAAGGGTGTCTTTTTCCTAAGCCACTAAATTTGGGAGTCCCTTGTGCAGTAGGATAACTGAATTGTGTGTGTTGGACTAGAGTCTTGGCTTTAAAAATCCAGTCTTATTAATATTCTATAAATCAATGTTTTGTGCAGCAACAAATATACTTAGAGCCCTTTCTTCAAATACAGTTTTTCATCTTTATACTTCTCAGCTAAAAATCTGCAGACTTTGAATCATTTAATCACTCTAAACTGACATTCTGAATTCCTTACAAGGTAGACTGATGTCATTAACTGACCCACATTTTCATATTCATGACTTTTGGTCTCCCCTCACACACTGATGCTGGGTTTGTCAATGTGACATTATCTCTAGCAAACTTTATCCAAGTAGGAGCTTGAAAAAGTACTTGTAAATGTATGTATTCTCTCTTCTCTCCCCAATATCCCCAGGAGAACATGCCTAAGCTAGCCCCAGGAAGACTGTGAGATACATGTGGAAGAGAGCCAAGACCTGTCAGTCAAGTCAACCTTGACTAAGGAACCCTTCCCTCAGGTCATGTCATCAACTGTTGACTACATGATGCCAAGATGCGAGAGCAAACCTTGTTAAATCAGTCGGATTTGGCTAAGATCAGTATAACCACCCAGCAGATCTATTTGTGGAAAATAATAACTAGTTTGGGAACTACTAAATTTTGGACTGGATGATTTTAATCAGGCAAAAGATAGACAGAGAAAGCTGTGAAAGTAATCATTTGTCTGGTCCTGAGTTATCGTTGGCTCACGTATTTGAGTCCATTGTTGCAGCAACAGATGCAATCCCTCTCTTCTGCTGTCATCTCCTCTCCACCCAAAATGTCCTTTTCCAACAATCCCACCTGATATGTTCAATGTTCTATTGTGATTCATAAGGGTTTCACTAGCTGATTTTTCAGAAGTAGTTCAACCATGCCTTTCTTGCTAATCTAAGTCTGGAATCTCTGCTGAAACCTGTCCACCCTGGGTTACCATGTGGGTATTTCAAATACTAGTTGTATAGGTCCCAGCATCATAGTAACATGTAAACCACCACAGTATGACAAATTGACAGAGGGTGGTCAATGGTGGCAATAGATAATTGATATTTTCTATCCAAGAGCTTCCATTTGTCAATTTAGTATCACTTCCTCTTACTTTCCTCTACTTTATCATCTGAAGAAAAAAATTAAAGCAAATCTCTACAGTAGATACGCTTTTAAATCATTACTTGAATCATTTCTTTTTCCTGAGACTCATCACACCTATAATGTCCTCCTGAAACTTTTCTGATTTCTTCCCCAAATGCCTCCCGAATCTTCTGTAAAGGAACTATGGGACACAGTGATGAAGTGTGGTGAACCAAAAGGTCATCAGTTTGAACCCATCAGTTGCTCCACAGGAGAAAGATCCATGCTTCCATAAAGATTACAACCTAGGAAACCTATTGAGCCAGTTTTTGATTTAGTTATTATGAGTTGGAATCAACTTGACAGCAAACAATAACAATCTTCTATATTAATTTAATTTCCTATTATTTCTGTAATGAAGTATTATTAAATTTAGTTGCTTATAAAAACACATTTTCATTTTTTTATAGTTCTGGGGCTGGACGTCTAAACTTAAGTTCTTAGCATTCCATCTTAGCATTCCATCTGCTAATGTTTTCTAGCTCTCAGAGGCTGCTTGCATTTCTGGTTTGTAGCCTCTTCTTCCATCTTCAAAGGATATTGTGCCATACTCTGCTTCCATTAAATATTGTGCAATGAACTCTGTTACTCCTGATTCCATTTTATAAAAAACCCTTGTAATTCCAATGGACTCACCCTGAAAACAGGCATGCACCCTGTTTCAATATTCTTAGCAGCCACACTTGCAAAATCCACTTTATCACTTAAAAAACATATTCACAGGTTCTTTGGATTTGGAATGCGCATATTCTAAGATCATTATTCATTCTACCACACTTTCTTCTAGATAATGCTGCTCTGTTTTTCCTCTGAATGTTTTCTAAATCTGATAGCTTAGTAGTCTATGTTCTCTACTACACAGGGAACAGAACAGTGAAAGGTATTTTTGTACATTATTAGTTTATGTATTGCTATGGTATTGGAAGCTATGCCACTGGTATTTCTAATATCAACAATGTTAACCATGTTATACAGGTTTCACTGGAGCATCCAGACTAAGGCAGACTAGAAAGAAAGAAGAGGTGGGCCACGTCTGACAAACTACTAGTAGTAGTATTAGAAGTAGTAGTAGTAGAACGTTGTCTGCTATAATGCCAGAAAATGAGATGCCCCCCCCACACACACACCAAGAAAAATTGGAATGCACTTAAAATACAACCAAGGAATGGTTATATCCTCCAAGTTGAGTCAAACTTCATGATGTGGATGGTGCAAATTTTTTAGAACCTTCATTTGCTGATGCTACATGACTCAAAAGAAGAAGGGGAAAAAATAGTCACAATCATATATTAAGGAAGAACAAGGATGTTGTGCTTGGCAAAGCAGAGGATCATCAAAAAAACAGGAAGGCTTTCCTTAGTAATCTGGAGGGACACAGTGGCTGCAACAATGGGCTCAGACAGGAAACATTGTAGGAGTGAGAATGTCTTCTTTCATTGTACCCAGGGTCAATATAGTTGTAACTGACTCTATAGCCTCTAACAATAACAAACAGAGAAAATACTTGTACTACTTATGACTGTCGCCAAGTCGATTCGTATGGTGACCCTACAGAGTAGAATACAACTGACCCACGGGGTTTCTGAGACTATAAATCCTCACAGAAGCAGAATGTCACACCATTCTCTCACAGGGCGGCTGATAGATTTGGCCTATCAACTTTTAGAATTGTAGACCAAAGTTTAAACCATTATTCTACCAGGGTTCCTTGAATATATTTGTGGATCATATTTAATAATATATAAGTACATTTAAAAAATCACTTTTTTGGGGGGTTCATCCAGCTCTTATCATGATCAATACATACATCAATTGTATATTGTCCACATTTGCACATTTATTGCCATCATCATTCTTGAAACATCCTCCTTCCGCTCGGGCCCTCAGTATCAGCTCCCCTATGTCTCCTCCCTCCCTAGATCCCTCCCCAATGAATCCTTAATAATTTACCAATTATCAGTATTGTGTCATATTGTACACTGTCCCATGTGTTCTTCACCCAGTTCCTTGTTGTCCATACACCAGGGAGGTTATATATAGATCTCTGCAATTGGTTCCCTCCTTCCTCTCCACCTTCCCTCCACCCTCTTGGTATCACCACTCTCACCACTGGTTCTAAAGGGATCATCTGTCCTGAATTCCCCATTTTTCCAGCTCCTATCCATACCAGTTGTGTCAGTCCGGATAGACTAGAGGAACAAATTCAAGGACACGCATATTGATAAAAGGAAAGGGTTTATATACAAAAGGAATGGGACATGGAGAAAGCATCCCAGCCCAGTCCAGCTTAAACTCATAAGTCCGATATTAACCCATATGCCCAAATCAGTCTATAAAGTCTTCTTCCGACTCACAAAGTCACAGGTCAGTGGGTGCAGAATCCTGGTGCTGGCAGGGCACCTCACCTCCAGGGCTCAGGGTATTTCTCCTGCAGAAGCAACTCATCACTGGCAGAGGTCTCCATCTGGTCCCCCAGCTTCAGAGGTCTGGCTCCATCAGGGCAAAGCTGTGTGGTCTCTCTGCCGGCTCCTCCACCATCTGGAATGCTGCCAGCTTTTCTTCTTCGTGATTAATCCTCCCTCTCACTCCCAACAACTGGGAGTTGTTGGGAAGTTCCCTCATCTTCACGAGGAAAATATCGTGAGATTTTCCAGAAGTCTCTGGAGAAAGCCATGCCCACATAGAGGCCTCATTGGCTGCTCAATGGCTATCTCCAGATTAACAGGGTAGATGCCACCCCTACATTTCAATCATAAAATTAACATAAACACATGACTGCCACACCAGTGTACATCCCTTGGTCTAGCCAGATTTGCAAGGCAGAATTGGGATCATGATAGTCAGTAGGAGGAAGCATTTAAGAGTTAGAGGAAAGTTGCATATTTCATTGTTGCTACAATGTACCTTGACTGCATGGTCTCCTCCCTGCAACCTCTCTGTATGGGGATGTCGATATTGATGGATCCCCAATCTGTACCCCCCCCCCCCCAATTTATAATGATATAACTTTTAGTTCTTTGATGGCTGATATCTGATTGCTTCCACACCTCGTGGCCATATAGACTGGTGTGCTTCTTCCATGTGGGCTTTGTTGCTTCTCAGCTAGATGACCACTTGTTTACTTTCAAGCCTTTAAGACCCCAGATGCTATACCTTTTGATAGCCAAGCACCATTAGCTTTCTTCACCACTTTTGCTTATGCACATCTTTGTCTTTAGTGATCATATCAGGAAGGTGGATACACAATATTATGATTTTTAGTTTTTTGAAGCCTGATAACTGATCCCTTTGATACCTCGTGGTCACACAAGCTGGTGTTCTGTTTTCATGAGGGTTTTGTTGCTTCTGAATTAGATGGCTGCTTGTTTACTTTCAAGCCTTTAAGATCCCAGACTCTATATCTTTTGTTAGCTGAGGACCATCAGCTTTCTTCACCACTTTTGATTATGCACACACTTGTCTTCAGTGATCATATTGGGAAGGTTAGCAACATGGAATGCCAATTTAATAGAACAAAGTGTTCTTACATTGAGGAAGTACTTGAGTGGAGGTCCAATGCCCATGTGCTGTCTTAATACTAATCTTATAAGTATATAATCATAGATCTATTTCCCCATCATAATGTATAAATATATATTCACCTCTGTACATGCCTGTACTTAGACCTCTATAAATGGCCTTTACCCTCTAGTTCTTACCTCTATTTCCTTTTACTTTCCTCTTGTCCCACTACCATGCTCAGCCTTTGGGTTTTAGTATTTTCTGTTACATTACTTTTGATCAAACCCTATCAGGCCTCTCACACCCAACTTTCACTGATTTTTGAATCACTTGTTCTGCTATCCCTGACTTGGTCAAAACCTCTTCCTTTGCCCCTCCTCCCCATCCCCATTGTTCCCTCCACACCCCGGAACCATCAGTCCCATTGTTTTCTCCTCCAGACTGTACATCCAGCATATCTTATCTAGATAGACCTGCAGTGATAATAATATGTACAAATAAAAGGCATCCTAAGATGAAGCGACCAAAGAAAATAAGATGAGGATAACAACAAAAAAAAATCCCCCAATGTCCATAAGCTATACATATAAGTTAAAAAATAAAATAATAACAAAATAAAAACCTGTAAATAATTCAAAGTCTGTTCATTGACCTCCAGGAGTGTCCCGCAGTTGAGTTTGATGGGGTGCCACACCCTACCCCCAAAGTAAATCCTTGGCACTCCTTCAGGAACTCCATGCTCTGTTGCATACTTTAGTGTTTCGGCATGGTGTGATTGAGTCAGACAGGGTACAGTCCCAACCCTGCTTCTCCATTGCTGTCCCCATAGGGCCTTGGGTTAGTGAGGAATGCCATGTTTCATATGGGGCCAGCCACATAATCCTCTCTTGTGCATTGACTGTTCTGAGTGGGAATATCATCCTGATGGCTTGGTGGAACAGGATACACTCCATTCTCTCTTTCTCCCACTTAATTTGTTCTTGTGTGCTCTGGTCAGGCAGGTCCCACTCCCCAAGCTTCAGTTTCAGTGCTGGCCTCAAAAGAAAATTCCCCTGAGGAGAGAGGCGGCATTGGAGATGGGCCCTCAGACTCCTTCACTGGCTCCCTATTCCCTGCCATCACTCTGCATTCACATCCTTGAACACTAGGTTTAAGTTTGGTCCCTCTTTCCCTGTGGACACATAAACAATATGCCCCCCTTGGGTGGGTTAGTACCCCATTCCCTCTTTACACATCAGCATCCCTCCTCCCCCACACACTGCAATTAGCTACCATATGTAACCGTGGAAATGGTCTGGCCCCTGCCATACTACCTGGGCCTCCCTCCAGGAATTTCTGTATACAGTAACTTTTTTCCTATGCCCCTTTTGTATTTTTTAAAACTTACCACAGCAGACTCATGTTGTACATGTTCTTTTGCGCTTGGCTCACTTCGCTTAGCATAAATATGCTTCATGGGTTCATCACTGCTTTTCAGCAATGTGTAGTGCTCCATTGTATGCATGTACCACAGCTTTTTTTAAAGACTAATTCTTTTTTTTTTTTGGGGGGGGGGAATCACTGCCTCTGGTGGTCGTGGGAGCTACTCAGCCTTCCTGCTGCTGGATTTGAACCGCCAAGCCAGTGGGCCGCAGTCCTGCACTCAACTACTATGCCACCGGGGCTCAGCCCCTGTGCCACAGCTTTTCAATCCATTCGTCAATTGATGGAAATTGGGTCGTTTCCAACTTCTTGCAACTGTGAACTGTGCTGCGATGAACATTGGAGCACAGATATCTGGTCCTGGTTTGTTTTTGAGTATATTCCCAGTAGAGGATTGCTGGGTCACATGGTAGCTCAATTTCCATCTGTTTTAGACATTGCCATATTAATTTTCATAGTGGCTATATATACCTACAGGTCCACCAGCAGTGGATAAGAGTTCCTGTCTTCCCACAGTGGTATCTTGTTGTTTTGATTTGTATTTCTCATTGGCTAATGATCAGGAACATTTTCTCATATTTTTATTGGCCATTCAGGTTTCTGTCTTTGTGAAACTTCTGTTCATATCCTTTGCCCACCTCCTCAGTGGGCAGTTTTGTTCTTTTTGGAAGCTATCAGGGTATTATAGATTTTAGTAATAGGGCCTTTGTCTGACAGTGTCACTGCTAAAGATGTTTTCCCAGTTTGTGGGCTCTCTTAATACTCTCTTGGTGAATTCTTTTGATATACACAGGTGTTTTATCTTCAGCATATACCACTTGTCAGTTTGTGCCTCCTCTGTGTTTGTGTCCTTCCCTATTTCTGATAGCCTTTGTAATCCCTTTGCCAAAATTCTCACGTTGGTCCCAATTTCTTCATTGATGGCCCTAATAGTTAGGCATTTACTTTGAGGTCTGTGATCCACCTTGAGTTTATTCTAGTGCATGGAGTGATGTAAGAGTCTTGCTTCATTTTTTGTTGTTGTTGTTGTTTTTGGGCATCACTGCTCTCCAGTGGTGGGAGTAGAAGGCCCAGCCCCACTGCTGGAATTGAACCTCCATCCCAGTGGGCTGCAGTCGCGGACACAACCACTACGCCACCGGGGCTCAGCCCCTTGCTTCATTTTTTAAACGGGTAGATATCCATTTTTCCAACACCACTTGTTGAAGAGGGCATCTACTTTCCATTTGATATTTTTTGGGACCTTATCAAAGATCAGTTGTCTGTATGCTGATGATGTTATTCTGGGTTTTCAGTTCTTTCCCACTGGTCTGAGTATCTATCATTATGCCAATACCATGCTATTTTTACCACTGTGGCTATATAATATGTACTAAAGTCAGGTAAAGCAAGCCCTTCCACTGCATCCTTCTTTTGAGAAGTTCTGTGCTAAATCTGGGCTTCTTTCCTCTACATATGAAGTTGGTAATCAGTTTTTCCATTTTTTTGAAGAAAGATGAGGGTAATTGTATTGGAATTGCATTAAACTTGTATATTGCCTTGGGTAGAACTGACATCTTTAATATATGAGTCTTCTGATCCATGAGCATTGGATATTCTTCCATTTGTTGAGGTCACTTTTGGTTTCTTGTGTGTTCTGTAATTATCCTCATATAGATCTTTTGTTCTTTTAGTTAGCTATATCCCTAGATATTTCCATTTGTGCTTGGCTACTGTGAAGTGTACACCTTTTTTTAACCTCCTTTTCTGTGGTCTTATCTGATATAGCAGTCTGAATAGCAGTCCAATAGACTTTTGATTGTTGATCTTGTATCCTGCCACTCTGCCATACTCCACTATTGCTTCCAGTACTCTCCTTGTAGACCTTTTGATATTTTCCATATATAAAATTATCTCATCTGCAAATAATGATAGTTTCACCTCTTCCTTCCTCAGGTGAATACCTTCTATGTCTTTTCTTTGCCTTATGCTTTTAGCTAAAACCTCCAGCTCAATATTAAATGAGTGGGGACAAGGGACATCCTTGTCTGGTCCCCTTTTTCAGTGGGATTGTGTTTGTCTTTTCTTCATTGACTACCATGTTGGCCATTGGTTTTTCATATATGCCTTGTATTGTCTTGAGGAATTTTCTTTCCATTCCTCTCTTCTCCAGTGTCTTAAACAGGAATTGGTGTTGGATGTCATACAATGCTTCCCCCACATCTATGGATATTATCATGTGGTTCTCATGTGGTTTTCACGTCAATGTGGCGAATAATACTAATGGTCTTTTTTTATGTTGAACCATCCCTGCATTCTGAATATGAACCACATGTGGCCATGGTGATTTTTTTGTTTTATATACACTTGTATCCGATTGATCAGTATTTTACTAAGGATTTTTGCATCAATGTTCATTAGGGATATTGGTCTGTAGTTCTTAATTCTTGTAGGACCCTTGACCTGTTTCAATATCAGTGTTACACTAGCTTCATAGAAGGAGTGCAGGAATTTACCATCTTTTTCTATGTTTTGGAAGAGTTTGTGTAGGATTGGTGTCAGTTCTTCCCTGAATGCTTGGCAGAATTCTCCTGTTAAGTCATCTGGTCCAGGGGATATTTTTGTTGGTAATTCCTTGATAGCCTTGTCTATTTCTCCTATTGCTATGGGTCTGCTGAGATTCTTGACATCTATAGGGAGGGTCTGCTTTCCAAGAATTTGTCTTCCAAGTTGTTGAATTCATTGGAGTACAATCTGTCATAATACTGTGTAATTATCTTTTTGATTTCATTAGAGTCAGTTGTAATGTCCCCTCTTTCATCCCTCATTCTTGCTATTGAAATTTGTTCCCTCTTTTCTTTGGTTAAATCTGCCAGTGGTTTGTCAGTTTTGTTAACCTTTCAAAGAACCAATTTTTAGCAGCATTAATTTTTTCCCATTGTTTTCTTATTTTCCCTCTTCTGAATCTCAGTCCTGATTTTTAATATTTCTCTTCTTTTGCTATTAGTGGGATTGTCCTGCTGACTCTGCTTTAATTGTTGTAATGTTTGTGCCAGCTTATCAGTTATGAGACACTCTTCCTTTTTCAGGTGTGCATGTATTGCTATGAAAGGTCCTCTGATAACTGCCTTTGCTGTGTCCCATAAGTTTTGGTATTTCATGTTTTCATTCTTATTGGTTTCTAGAAATTTCCTAATTTCATCTCTGATCAGGGACAGCAATAGAGAGTTATTCAGCCTCCAATTATTTCCTCTCTTTTTCTTCATCTTCTTTTTTTTTTGATTTCCAATCTTGCCACAGTGGTCAGAGAGAGGGTCTGTATTATATCAATGTGCTGAAATTTATGTAGATTTGCCTAGTGTGTGGGCTATCTTTGAATATGTGCCATGTGGGCTAGGAAAGAATGTGATTTTTTTTTTAATTTGGATGAAAAGCTCTGTAGATGTTCAGATCTCTAGCCTCCTTGTTGAGTTTCTTCCCCTGTGATGTGTCTTTCTCAGCGAGTGGTGTATTGAAGTCACCCTCTATAATTATTGAGGCTGTGATTTCTTTTTTCATCTTTTGGATTGTTTGGTTTTTTTATTCAGCGGGTCTCTCATTCGGGGAATATATGTTTAAAAAGGTTATTGGTTCATTGTCTACCATTTCCTTGAGCATTACATAGTGTCCTGCCTTATTGCTTTTTATGGTTTTTATTTTGAGGTAAATTTTATCTGAGATTAGGATTGCTACCCTGCTTTTTTTTTGAATTGCTGTTTGCTTGGTATACCTTTATTCAGCCTTTGATTCTCAGCCTATTTTTGTCTGTAGTCTTGAGATGTGTCTCCGGTAGGCAGCAGATCGATGGGTTGTGTTTTCTAAGCCAGTCTGCTAGCCTCAGTTTTTTAAATCCTGAGTTCAATCCATTGATATTTATAGGAATTATCTCCAACTGTGGAATATGTGAAGTCATCCTGTTGTGATGGGTGTTTCCCTACCTCCCTTTCTTTTCAGTGTGTTGTAGATGTCTGTGAGTGCTGATTATTCTTTGCTTCTTTCCAACCTTAAGCTGTTCCTATTTTGTTTTCTATTTCTTGCCTTCTTTTGTGTGTGTGTATATGTGATGTTGATGGAGTCTACATAACTTTCTGTGTTGAGTTGTTTAGTTTATACATTTTAAAAATAAATTTCTTCATTACTGTTGTTTTGGTGCTTAGTTAAACATTATTTTCTTTCTTTTTTTTAGTGAAATAGTTTATTTTTTGAGGATATTTTGAGGATACCCTTTAATTTATTATTATCTTCTACAAATCTTTCCTTCCATTTTTATATCACCTTGACTTCAAAAGTTCTATAACTGCATCATTTATTGCTTTTTTTGCTTTACACTTATCATTATTAACAAACTCACATCTCTGGCTCCCTATATTAAGTCTATATATTTCGCAGATTCCTTACCAACAGTCTTACTCTAAGACTGCTGTTGCTGCTGTTTTGGATTTCTGAAGGATTTCCTTTAGCATATATTGTAAATTGGGTCTGGTTTTACAAATTCTCTGAATTTCAGCTTATCTGAGAAATTTCTAATATCAATATCATATTTGAGAAACAATTTCTTGGATTTTTAATTCTTGGTTAGCATCTTTTTTCTTCCATGGGTTTATATATGTTATTCCATTGCCTTCTTGCTTGCATGATGTGGTTGTCACCTAAACTGGTATCAGTTTTAGGAGTAAGAGTGTAGGGGTGGAGTCTAGCCTGTCAACCTGGAGATAGCCAATGAGACCTCTGTGTGGGCATGGCTTCTCCTAAGAATTGTGGGAAATGTGGACATTCCTTCTTCGAGGAATTCCTGTGTTGTGGGATCTTCTTTGTAGCATTGTGCCTGTTCTGGTCTAATCTAATTTGTAAGGTGAATAAGGTCATGATAGTGGGTTGAAAGAAGCACCAAAGAGCTAAAGGAAAATTGTGTGCCTCAATTGGCCTAAGGCAGCTCAGCCAACACCCACCAAGGTTCCATACTGTTGAGGGAACCTCTGCTCAAACACTGCAGTGATCTATCTGACCAAGGTATGGGGACCATGCTTCTGGAAGATGAACCAGCAACCTGGTGGCAGGTTGATTATATAGGACTACTTCCATCATGGAGGGGGCAGTGTTTTGTTCTTACTGGAATAGACACCTGCCCTGGATATGGATTTGTCTTCCCTGCACACAGTGCTTCTGCCAAAACTACCATTCATTGACTTAAAGAATGCCTTATTCACTTGCATGGAATCCTCCATAGTGTTGCCTCAGGTCAAGGAACTCACTTCACAGAAAATGAAATCCAGGAACGGGCTCATGCCCATGGAATCCACTGGTTGTATCATGTTTCTATTCACACTGAAGTGGTTGGCTTGATAGAATGATGGCTTCTGTGTTTGTCCAAGTAGATTAGAGAAACAAATCCATAGAAACTCATATGTGTATAAGAGGGAGCTTTACATAAAGGGTAATTGTACATTAAGAAAACATCCAAACCCAGTCCAATCCAAGCCCATATGGCCCAAACCATTTTATAAAGTTTTCTTCAGACTCACAAAACATATGCAATGATACCAAATGCAAGGCCATCATAGGCCAGTGGGAAGAATGTTTTTGGATCCAGTGATGTAAGCATCTCAGTGCTGGCAGGGGTCTCTTTATGGCCTATCCAGACTCAGAGGTCTGGTTGCATCCAGGTAGGTCCATGTGGTTTTTCAGCTCAGGGCACTAGCATAGTTCCATGTGTCTTGTCAGCTGCAATGTGTCCCAGGGAATGAGCAGAGAGAGTGTGTCTCCTGTCACCAAGGAGGAAAATACAGCAGTTCCCAGAATTCTCAGGAGAAGGCCATGCCCGCACAGAGGTCTCATTGGCTATTTCTGGATTGACAGGCTAGACTCCATCCCTATACTCTTACACAACCACTGCACCACCAGGGCTCTCTACCTCTGCACTCTTAATCCTCAAGTTGACACCAGATTATGTTATTATCACAACCTAAAGACAAAATTTTGGTACTAGCTAGGGGCCAACAACTGTGGGGCTGGGGTAATGTTCTCCAGGAGGCTGAATATGCAGTAAATCAGTAGCCAATATATGGTGCTATGTCTCCAATAGCCAGGATTCATGGGTCTAGGAACAAAGGGGTGGAAGCTGGAATGGCACCACTTACTATTATTCCTGGTGACTCACTTGCAGCATTTTTGCTTCCTGTCTCAGCAACCATGTGAGCTTCAAGCCTGGAGGTCCTGGTTCTGAAGGAAGAAACTCTCCCACCTGGAAACACTGTACAATTCCACTGAACTGGCAAATGCCCACTGACCATTTTGGGCTCCTCATACCTCTGGGTCAACAGATCAGGAAGGGTGTCACTGAGCTGAGTGGTGTGATTGATCCTGATCACCAAGGAGAAATTGGGCTGGTGTTACATAATGGGGGTAAAGAAGAATATTCTGGAATCCAGAAGATTCCACAGGTTGACTCTTAGTGCTACCATGCTCTGTGATTAAAGTAAAGGGTAAATTATAGCAACTCAATCCTGAAAGGATGTCTAATGACCCACCAGGTAAAGAACCACAGCCAGCTGAGGTACTGGCTGATGGCAAAGGTAATACAGAATGGGGAGTAGAAGAAGGTGGCTCTACCTGTCAGTTATGACCTTGTGATCATTTGCAAAAGTGAGGTTTGTGACTGTCCATTCATATTCTTTATATGTGCTTATTGAATATCTTTTCTTTGTTCATGTATGATGTACCAGATAAAATTAGATTCAGTGTATTTTAATTTACATGTATGATAGATTTATGTTGTTAGGTGTGTGATTTCATTAATCTCTGGAAATTATATATTATACATGGGTGCCAGGATGACAAGAGGTGAACTGTAATCATAGTGTCCTGGTTTTGTTTTTCTAGAAAACTCTGCCTAACACACAAATACTATAAAAATCCATAATTCAATTAGAGCAAGCATAATTGTACAATTGCTGCCACCATCACTTTCAAAACATTTTCTTTCTACTTCAACTTTCTACTTTTCCTGGGTTTCTGAGACCATGCCTGTTTACTCAAGCAGAATGCCCAGTCTTTCTCCTATGGAGCTGCAGCTGGTTTCAAATTGCTGATCATGTGGATCACAGCATGATACTTAAGCATGACACCACCAGGGCTTCTTTAACAAAGAACAGTGTCAATTTATGGTCTCCTTAGTGGACTGCTGGAGACAGAATCTAGACTTGAAGTTCTGAGATCTATCACTAGGAACACACCAAAATGAACTCTGAGTGTTTGGAGATGTATTTTCTAGCTGTTGTATTTTAGATGTATTTTCTAGCTTGACCAGGAGGCCCCAGGATTGTGTGACAGTTTGCCCTTGACTACTAGCTAAAAATTCGGGGGTTTAAGTCTACCCACAGAAGAAAGGCTAGATAATCTTGGAGCTCCTTCCTCAAGATGGGGGTCTATGTTTGTAGTAACACACCTCAAGATGTCCTAGCTAATAGACAGCCAGAGTATTCTTTGTGAGGGATATACATTCCTGGTTTCAACCTTTTGGGATAACTTAATGTCTGTACTCAGATTGTCAGGAAAATCTATGATAATCAGATCAGTAAGGATTTTGCTTAAGGGGACTTATCTTCCCTTTCCAGCTTGACAAATGGAGCTACCACAGGAATGTGCAAGTCAGTTTTCATTGCAGAAAATGAGCTCTTTAAGGAAAGGATTTTAGTGAATAGCTCCTCTAGTCCTATTATCACCTGGGGTGTTTGGCAAATAGGACAGGGGTGATGAATCAGTGCTTGCTGAATAAGCAGTATAGAATTTTCCCATGTAGAGCCTGGGAAGGTCAGCTCATTCCTCTGTCTCTGGTGGGTTTACAACAGAGCAAAAACTATCCATGACAAATCAGGATGGTTCCCAGTTCCAAAGTATATTCATCCATATATTTAAATTATTTCTCTCCCTTTTTGGACAGCAAAGATTTTCCATTTAACTTATTTTGAGATTATGCAATTTAGTCCTTTTGTGTCTAGCTTGTTTATTCTGCACCATGTTCCCGAGGCTCATCTATATTGCAGCATGTGTCAGAAGTTCATTTCCCTTTATGGCTGAAAGATACTCCATTGTATCAATATATTGCGTTTCGTTTACCTGTTCAGCTCTTGATGGACACTGGAGTTGTTGGTTTTGTTTATTAATCTTTTCGACTAGTGTGAATAATGCTTCAGAGAATATTTATTAGAATACTAGAATAGTTCTACCAGTGTCTGCTCTTGAGCTTTTTGGGTGTACATGTAAAAGTAGAATGATGTGTACATATGGTAATTAAATATTTAACCATTTGAGGATCCACCAAAATATTTTCCATGAAGTCAGGTTAAGGAATCATGCATCATTCTGAAAATTAGTTCTATGTTTGAACACTTGACTTGTGGTAGTTTCATCATCTCTTGTCATTTTGAGACGTAAGAGTGAATGGGTGGAGTTTATCTTGTCAATTAGGTCACAGTTTGATGACCTCATTTGGAGGAACTAAGAAGATAAATAGCTCTCTGGAGGTGGGTCACAGGTGCACTCCCTGTGAGACAATACAGCTGAGAAGACACATGGAGCTTTGCTAGAGCCTTGGAGCTGAAGCAGCCTCATGGAGGGCCCTGCCAGTGATAAGATGCCTCCACTGCCGCTGGATCCACACGACTTTCCACCCACTGGCCTGTGATCCTCTTGCATTTGGTGCCATTGCATGTTTTCCTGAGTCTGAAGAGGAGTTTATAGATTGGTATCAGACATATGGGCAAATATTGGACTTATGGACTTGATCTGGACTGGGCTGGGATGTTTTTTATCAATATTCAATTGCTCTTGTATATAAAACTTTCTCTTATCCTCATATGAGTGCTCATGAATTTGTTTCTCTAAACAACCTGACTAACACATGACTGTAGCCACTGTCTGAATCCACTGTGTCAATCCATCTCACTGAGAATCCTCACACAAAGTTTTATTGGATTTAAGCAATAATGAATCATAAGACCCTTATGATAACCTTTTTTATACCTGAAGACATTCAGATCTTCCCTGGCTTCTTTCTCTGTCTCTTATTTCTGGGTTAGATCATTCTAATTTCTTTAAAAGATTTCAAGATTAAAATCCAAGAGAGTATGATAAAATTGGATAGAGGCATCTGAATGTATATGCACCTGCTTTCACATGATGCTTCCTAGAGTTATTTACAGTTCCATATGTTTAAGAATCTAAATGATTCAGAAGGTAGTCATTGGCGTTGGGTTAGCTCTCTGAGGGCACTTTATTTCCCTTTTATAGTGTTCAGGGAGAGGGCAGCAAGAAGGACCTGCTTTGAAGATAAATTTTTTAATCCAGCTCGGGATTATAGGTTTAGAAACTAATATAGTGGATTGGTGGCATCAAACCAGGGATGTAGACAAAGGGCAATGGGTCAGTCTACATTCTTAAATCCCAAGACTCGAGTCAATTTCCTAAGAAGAAAAAGTTAGGTCTCGTAAATATGAAGTGTGCTTTTCTTTTTTTGCAGCTGTTTATAAATCAATTCCTTGAATAAATAAGAGCAGGAAAAACAGAGGAGAATACATAAAGCTTGCATTTTAATTAGTTGAGCTTATTCAAGGACTTTGAATAATCATTCAAACAAGCCTTGATTATTTGCAGAAGATGTAAAGCACACCATCCATTGATTTTGTGCTGTTGAGTTTATTTGGATTCTTGAAATAAATTCCATAGGATTTTCCTGGATGTACTTATGGATCTGGCACCACTAGTAGATTAGAAGCACCAAATTCTAAGCTAGTAGTTAATCACAAAATGTTTGTTTCACCCAGCAACCTCATAGGATGAAACTGTGGTCAGCAAGTTTCTGACTCATGGTGACACCATGTGTGACAGAGTATAACCAAGTTTCATAGAATTTTCTTGGCTGTAATCCTTACAGAAGCAGATTAAATTATCTGCACAACTCAGGAATCTTTGGCTTAAATCAATTGTTTGAAAGTAATCTGACTGCTGTGACAAAGACTTCTTTCAGGCACTTAGAGTTCCTTCTGGGTATGCTCCTGGTGTGGATCCCAGTACTTCAGCGCAAGATTCTGTCCCTAGCAGCCTCCTCAAAAGCCCATTCACTCACAGTGCTATAGCTGGACTACTATAAGCACAAATAAATCTTTCCTAGAGGAATTTCACCTTGAATGCTCCTTAGAAACAAGGATGTCGAAATCCCATTTAATGCACTTTCAACATCTTATCAAGGAGGGTCAGTCTTTGAAGGACATCATGCCTTCCCCCCACTCCCCCAAATCATTTTTTAAAAAGCCACAGAGATGGATTGACTCAGTGGCTGATTGGAACAATGAACTCAAACATAGAAACAATTTTGAGGCTCGTGCATTGTTGGGCAGTGTTTTATTCTGTCGTGTGTGTAGTCACTATATGTGACTACCTGATATCACCCAATATGAACTATATTTATATGAGTGAGATCACACAATCTTTGTCTTTTTGTGGTGTATTTACTTCACTCAATAAATGGTTTTCAAAGTTCGTCCACATTGATTTGTTCTTTTTGGTAATGCATATTTAATAGTCAATATTGAATTCATTCAATGTTCTTTGCCAAAACCATAATTCAAAGGTATTAATTTTTCTTCTAAAAAACAAACAACAAAGGAACTCACTGTCATATAGTTGAGGCTGACTTAAGGTAGAACTGACCGAGTGAGTTTCTGAAAATGTGAATCTTTCCAGGACTAGAAAGTCCTTTCTTCTGAGGAGTGGCTGGTGGTTTTAAACTACTGACCTTGCAGTTTGGATTCCAGCTGACCGCTATTTCACCAAGGCTTCTTTTGGTTGTTGTTAAGTGCCATCAAGTTGGTTTCCACCCATACATAACAAGTTGGTTTCTATCCTATGCATAACAGGATAGAAGACTGCATGCTCATGTACCATCATCACAATTGTTACTATGCTTGCGTTCCTTGGTGCAGCCACTGTGCCAATCCATTTGTTGAGGACTGTCCTCTTATTCATTGTCCCTTCAAGTTACCAAGCATGATGTCCTTCTCCAGGGACTGGTCTCTCCCAACAATATGTCTAAAGTATGTAAGAAGAAGCTTTCCCATCCCTGCTTCTAATGTACCCCCTAGCCTTACTTCTTCTTTTGCTTCAAGAAATTTATTATTATTATTTAAAAATAGTTTTATTGGGGCTCTTACATCTCTTATAATATTCAATACATCATCTGTATCAAGCACATTTGCACACATGTTGCCACATTCATTTCTAAACATTTTTCACTTGAGCCCTTGTTATAAGCTTCTCGTTCCATCTCGCCCCCCTTTTTTAATGAATCATTTTATTGGGGACTCATACACTTCTCCTCACGATCCATACAGGCATCAATTGTATGCAGGCCACATTTGCACACTTGGTGCCATCATCACTCTGAAAACATCCTCACTCCATTTAGGCCCCCAAGACCAGCTCCCCATAATTCCCTTCCCACCCCCCATGACCCCTTAATAATTTACAAATTGTTATTGCTTTTACTTATCGTACATTGTCTAATGTGTCTCTTCATTCACTTCCTTATGGTCCATGCCCAAGAAAAGAGATTATATGTAGATCCCTGTAATCAGTTCCCCCTTTCTATTCCACCATCCTTTCACCCTCCCAGTGTCACCACTCCCATCACTAGTCCTGAGGGAACATCTATCCTAAATTTCCCATGTTTCCGACCCCAGTGTACATCCCCTGTTCTAGCCGCACTTGTCTGGCAGAACCAGGAGCATGATAGTGGGTAGGAGGAAGCATTTGAGAATTAGAGGAAAGTTGCATACTTTACTACCCTGTAAATTAACTGGCTCATCGCCTTCCCGCAAGCCCTCTACAAGAGGATGTCGCTTCACCTATTGATGGGCTTTGGGTTCCCAATCTGTACTCTCCCTATTTATAATGATATAATTTTAGTTCTTTGATGCCTGACACTGGATCCCTTTGACACCTCATGGTCACACAGGTTGGTGTGCTTCTTCCATGTGGGCTTTGTTGTTTCTGAGCTGGATGGCCGCTTGTTTACTCAAGTCTTTAAGATTCTAGATGCTATATCTTTTGATAGCTGGGCAGCCTTGCCCGGCCTCACTTCTTCCAAGACAAATTTGTTTGTTCTTTTAGCAGCCCATGGCACATTCAATATTCTTTTCCAGCACCATAATTCAAATGCATCGATTCTTCTTTAGTCTTCCTTATTCAATGTCCAACTTTCACCTTCTTATGAGGCAATTAAAAATACCATGGCTTGGGACGGACCTACTTCAGTCCTCAAAGTAGCATCTTTGATTTTTTTTAATATTCAAAGAGGTCTTCTGCAGCAGATTTACCTAATGTAAATTAGGTAAATAGAACTTCTCATTGCTGCTTCCATGAGCATTGATTGTGGATCCAAGCAAGAAAGAAATCCTTGACAACTTCAACCTTTTCTCCATACAGCAAGCGTGATGTTATCTATTAGTCCAGTTGTCTCCTTTACATATTGAGTTGTAAGTTGTATTAAAGGCTGCAATCCTTGATCTTCATCCATATGTGTTTCAAGTCCTCTTCTCCTTCAACAAGCAAAGCTGTATCATCTGCACATTGCAGGTTGTTAATAAGCCTTTTTCCAATCCTGATACTACTTTCTTCTTCATATAACCCAGCTTCTCTGATGATTTGCACAGAATAAAGATTGAATAAATATGCTGTGTAGACACAACCTGTCACACCCATTTCCTGATTTTAAACCATGCCATATTCCATTGTTCTGTTCACACAACTGCTTCTTGATTCCTGTGCAAGTTCTGTATGAGCACAATGAAGCATTCTGGAATTCTCATTCATATAAAGTCATCTAGAGTTTATTATGGTTCACATAGTTGAAAACCTTTGCATAGTCAATAAAATAAAAGTGAACATTTTCCTGATATTCTCTGTTTTCAGCCAAGACCCATCTGACATCAGTAATGATACTCCTTTTTCCATGTCCTTTCCAACCTGGCCACTGGCCGTTTCCCGTCAGTGTGCAGCGTCAACACTTGGTGGATCTTCATTCTTTTTAGGTCTTCTTTAGCTATTGTCCAGCTTTGATATGCAAATTTGGTAATTAAAAATACTATGGCATAGTCATCAAAGTGACACAATTGCTTATGAACACTTTAGTAAGGTCTCCTGTAGCAGATTGAGAGACCTGGTGTGCAGCAGTTATGCATTTGGCTGCTTACCATGTGGTCGGCAGTTCAAAACCACTAGCTGTTCCATCAGAGAAAGATGAAGCTTTCTACGCCCATACATTTTTTTTTTTGTTATGGTGTTTTAGTAGCAGATTGAAATATGTCACTTGATTTCTTGACTGGCTGCTTCCATGTCATTAGTTCTGGATCTAAGTAAAATAAAATCCTAAACAGCATAAAAATTTTCTCTGTTTAGAGGGGTTGTGGAGAGGAGATGAGCCAGTCAGGGTACAGTATACCAATGATGAAATAAATATGCAACTTTCTTCTAGTTCTAAAATGCTTCCTCCCCCCACTATCATGGTCCCAATTCTACCTTACAAACCTGGCTAGATCAGAGGATGTACATGGTACACATAGCAACCAGAAACATGGGGAAACCAGGAAAGATGAACCCTTCAGGACCAGAGATGAGAGTGACAATACTGGGAGTGTGGAGGGAAAGTGGAATATAGGGGGAACTGATTACGAGGATCTACATATGACCTCCTCCCTTGGGCACAGACAATGGGAAAATGGGTGAATGGAGACATCAGATAGTGTAGGATATGACAAAATAATAATAATTTATAAATTTTTGAGGGTTCATGGGAGAGGTGGGAACGGGGAAGGAGGGGAGCTGATACCAGGGTCTTAACTGGAAAGAAAATGGCAACAAGTGTACAAATGTGCTTTGCATACAATGGATGTTTGTATGGATTGTGATGGGAGCTGTATCAGCTCCCAATAAAATTATTATTTTTTTTCTCTGTTTATCTTAATATTGCCTATTAGTTCAATTGTGAGGATTTAAAAAAATTAAGTTGAGATGTGTGTTACCTTGGGTTGACTAGAGAAACAAATTCATAGACACTCATATGTGGATAAGAGAGAGCTTTATATAATTGAATATTGAGAAAACATCCCAGTATAGGCCAGATCAAGTCCATAAGTCTGATATTCACCAATATATCTGATACCAATCTATAAAGTCCTCTTCAAAATCATGAAACACACACAATGGCACCAAATGCAAGAAGATCTCATGCCAGTGGGTGGAAAGTCCTGTGGACCCAGTGGTGGTAGAAGCTTCTCAATGCTGGCAGGGGTCTCCCTGTGGTTCCTCCATCTCTGAGGTCTCTGGCTGCATCAATGTAGCTCCAATAGGTTTTGTCATCAGAAATGTCTTGCAGGGAGTGTCTCACCTCCAATGAGCTCTTTATCTTCCTAGACGCTCCAAATGAGTTCCTCAAGCTGTGACCTGACTGACAGGCTTAACTCCACTCCTTCACTCTTAAGCCTCAGAGTGACAACAGATTACATAACCGCCACAAGATGCAATACTTACAGAAGGCTGCGGACTTTGATCTTCATTAGTAAGTGTTTTTCATCCTTTTTACTATCAGCAAGCAAGGTTGTGTCTTCTGCATATCACAGGATTACACCATTTGTGTCTTCCTTCAATCCTAATGCTGTGTTTTATATATCATACAGTTTTACCTTTATTGTATTGTTTGCTTAGGATATAGTTGAATATGTATCCTAAGGATACAATACTGGCACACAACTTTCTAATTTTTTTAAACAGCCAGTATCTTGTTCAAACAAATGTCTCTTGGTCTATATAAAGGTTCACATGAGCACACTTAAGTGTTTTGGAATTCCTATTATTTGCAAGATTATCCATAGTTTGTTGTGATCCACAATGTGCAATATCAATGTATAGTCATTGCTCTGCTTTTAGGCAAGGTACCTCTGATGTCAGCAATGATATTCCTCATTCCACATTCTCTTCCAAATCTGGCTTAAACTTATACTTCCCTGCCAGTGTACTGCAGCAACCATATTTGAATTATCTTTAGCATAATGTAACTTGCATGTACTATTATTAATATTGTTCTGCAGTACGTTTGATCAACTTTATTTAGAATGGGAACAAATATGAATCTCTTCTACTCTTTTCATCATGTAACTGTCTTCCAAATTTCTTGGTACAGATGCTCCAGCGCTCCACTTGTTGAAATCTTTCCACTGGTTTTTCCATCAATTTCTCGAGCCTTATTGTATGCAAATGCCTTCAGTGCAACTTGGACTTCTTTCCATACCACTTGACTCTGTTACCTCCTGAAATAGTTGAACAGTGACAGTTTATGTTGGTACAGTTACCTGTGTTTTGTATCCTTGTTTGGATACTTATTGAATCACTCAATATTTTTGGTCATAGAATCATCTAGTAGTGCAGCTTGGGGTGTGCATTTATTTTTCAGCCCTTTCATTTTGATAAATGCCCCACCTGTCCTTCTGTTTTGACTTTCTAAGTCCAGGTTAGAAATTTTCATTATAATGCTTTACTTAGAACTCGTCTATTTGAATCTTTTACTTCAGTGTTTCTTCCTTTTTTTAGCTAGTGTAAGGGGCAGTGAGTTATGTAATGTAGCTCTTCTAGTCAAACTCTCTGTAATACCCACAAAAGGAATTTTCTCCTGGGCCTGACTAAGAACGTGGGTCTGACTAAGAAGGTGGGAGAAGACACTACTAGTATTCAACCTCAAGTAATTGTTAACAGGATTCTTTGTGATTGGCATCCTCCTGGGTGTAAAATACTCTCTCAGAAGCAGAAGGGGGTGAGGGAACCTCACAATCAATAAGAGCCAGGAGTGAAATGTGTCCTAGGGACCCTAAGATACTTGTGCAGTGAATTTCCTTTATCCATAAGACAGCTTTGATACCTGAGGAGTGGAAGAAGAAAATCATCATCAGCAAAATCAGGAGCTAGAGCATGAAACAGTGGCGGGCTTTCCAGCCCAAAGAATAACTAAAGCTGAGTGCTTCAGGGCAGAAGGCTGGCTGGGGGAGTGGGATGCCTCTAGGCATTTAATCAGAGGAGCTGGGTTCACTGACTAGAGGGGCTTGAGTTGGACCCCTTTGAGTTGAGGTTTACAGTGGAGTGGCATGCCCTTTGAGCATTTGTTAGCACCCCCAAATGAACTTTGTAATACATCTTGACTGAACAGCTGTATTTTGAGTTTTTTTTTAACCTGTATTGTAACCTGCTAACATCCACAATAACCCCTATAATCAAAAGCATTGTCTGTGAGTTTTGTACCACTACTGCAATGAGTTAGTGAACTTAGTAGGGAAGTGCAGTATAGGAAAGGTATAGAGTGAGAAGAAACAGAATACAGCTAGATAAAAGATCTAGTGGTGGCCAAAAACCATGGCTTTTGCTCTGCTAAAGGAAGAGGTAATTTAGAAAATCATTTCAATGGGAGCTCTTATAAACATCATAACATTACATAGTTCAATTACATCAATCAATATTGTACAATTGCTACCACAACCAATTTCAAAACATTTTCTATCTTCTTGAATGCCTTGACATCAGCTCCCTTTTAATTCTTTTCCCCAACCCTAACTCCAGGAACTCTCTTATCTCCCCCCATTAAGTCAATAGGGTTTTTTTTCATGTGACATGTCTATCACAATCCAATATATCAATTTAACCTACAATTCTGTCATTAAATTCCATCAAGTGGGATTATGCAATCATTGATCCTATCAGCTTCCTATTTCCCCTCCACCACTCCTAATTTTTGTGTGAGAAGAGTAACTCTTAAAAGATAGGAGCAGAGAGAGACATAAAGGAATGGAAAGAGAAGTAGAAAGAAAAGATAAATTGAGTTTAAACTCTATAAAGAGTTGGGTCAATCACTAGGTGATGCCTCAAACATGAGTTGTGTATGTAGTGGACTTCATAAGCTATACAGTTAAGGAGAGCAATGCATGTTGTGGGCATGCATATTTGAACTTGAGTGTTTATTATGACAGCTATTCACCACATGTCAGTAAAAGGTCTTGTTTTCAGATGATAAGTATATTAAAGACAATTTTCCAACAGATGAATGAATCTTGAGGATGGTTTAAAAATATTTGCACAAAACCTCAGTATGTCCTAGCAAAACCCTACTTCGACTTATTATTTAAAATAAGCTTCTCCAATAAAGAAGTGAAATAAATAAATAAAAAGCCCCCCAAAAGAAATATTCTCAATTTTTAAACCTCAGTGAGCTATCTTTCCCAAATTTTGCAACAGGACAATAAAAACAAACTGAACTCAACTTTCGTTGCACTCAAATGTGTTTAATCTAACTTTAGGAGCTATGGCAATGGTTCACTCACTCACAACAACACAGCAGTATTCTTCATTTTGGGTAATTATGGATTTTGTTAGTTCTGCTAGGTACCATCAAGTCAAGTGCAACACACAGCACCCTCTGTACAACAGAATAAGACCCTCTACCCACTGTCCCTGTGCACACCTCCAAGTTGTTGGTAGGTATAGTATATTAATGTCAGTTTCTTCAAGAATCGCATAAAATTTTCAAAAATCAGTAAGCCATATTTTAAGGTAAATCATACATGCTTTAATTGTCAAATATTATCATTTCACTAATCATGAACAACAGCAGTCTCTATAATATAAAAGTTATATATACAATATATATTATATAAAATATATGTTCTGGCTATATGCAAAATACATCCACCCCATCATATCACAAAATCTTAAATGAAATCCAAGTCTAACATCTAATCCAAGTCTGATGCATCTAAACCAAATAAGGATGAGTGTTTAAGACTTCCATCATAAGGAAATTCCTCTTCTTCTGTGAGCCTGTGAAATCTGCTCACCAAGTACAGTGGTGGAACAGGCACAAGACATTTCCACTATAGATGAAAGATATTTGAGGTCAGGAAGGGATAGCAAACACTAAGAAAAACCAAACTCAGCAGAAAAGATCTCATTAACTCAGAAGGCTTGAGAAGCAGTTATTTCCTTAACATTTTATCTGGGCTGTCGTAGAGCTTAAATTTGCATTGGGAGACCTAGTGATATAATGGATTAAGATTTGGATTGTTTACCCCAAGGTTGGCAATTTGAAACCACCAATTACTTCTTGGGAGAAAGATGAAGCTTTCCACTCCCACCAAGAGTTACATTCCCAGAAATCCACGGGAGAGTTGTACCTCGTTCTCCTCTAGGGTTACTATGTGTCGGAATTCACTCAAAGGCAGGAAGTGAGTGAGTGAGGTTTTCAGCAGGCTAAAGAGTGAGAACAGGGAAAGCTCTAAATCCATTTCTAGATTCTCTATGTGGATTAAGCTTCAATTGAATTCTTTCTGACTGGGACCACCACTTGTGGGATCACCATACAAACCACCAGATTGTCATATTGTGGTGCTCTGTGTGCTTGTATGATGCTGGAAGCTGTCAATGGTATTTCAAATACTAACATATCACCCAGAGTGAATAAGAACAGACTAGGAAGAAGGAATAGGCTTTCCACTTCAATGGAATTAATCACTGAAAACACTATGGAGAGCAACAGAACATTGTCAGAAACAGAAAATCTCATGAACAGCAGCAGATACTAAAAATCTCACGAATAGCAGCAGAACCAGAGATAGTGCCAGAAGACAAGTCTCTCAGACTGGAAGTCACTCAAAATATGACTGAGGACGAACTGCCTTCTCAAAGAAGAGTCAACCCTAGAGACATGGATGGAGTAAAGCCTGTGGGAGTAAAGTCTTCAGGGTCTTCATTTGCTGATGGGGCACAATTCAAAATTAGAAGAAAAAGCTGCAACCAATAAAGTAATAATTGGAAACTTGAATGTACAAAGTATGGATATGGAAAAACTGAAGTGGTAAACAATGAAATGGATCACATGAAAGTCTACATTCTAGGAATTAGTGAGCTGAAGTGGACTGTAAGCACCCATTTTGAATCTGATAATTACATAGTATATTATGTTGGAAATGAAGCAAACACAGTGATGTTGCATTCGTTGCCATAAAAGGACATTTCAATATCTATCTTGGTATACGATGCTGTTTGTGATAGGATTGTATTTATCACCTTCAAGGAAATCCAATCAATACAATTATTATTCAAATTTATGCCTCAAACACAAATGCTAGTGATGGAGAAATTGAAGAATTCTACTAGCACATTCCATCTGCAATTGATTAATCATGTTATCAAGATACATTGATCATTATTGGTGGTTAGAATGCAAAAGTTGGAAATAAAGTGGGAGGAATAGTAGTTGAAAAATATGGCCTGAGCTATTGAAATGAAACCGGAGATCACATGACAGAATTTTCTAAGTCTTCTTTATTGACAATACCTTCAACAACACAAAAGGCATTTTTATACATTGATTTCTCCAGATGGAATCACAGATATCAAATTGACTCTGTGAGAAAAATGTAAGCAGCTAAAATCAGGGGAGAACTCCAGAAAAGATCATTAATTTATTATATGTAAGTTCAGGTTGAAGCTGAAGAAAAGTAAAACAAATCCAAGATTGACAAATATGACCTTGAGTCTATCACACTGAATTTGGAGAGCATCTGAAGAATAGATTAGATTCATGGAAGAAGACACGAGCTGTCAGCTACCATTAAGAATATTATGCATGAAGAAAGCAAAAGGGGCAGGAACTCAAGATAGCATCTAGGTAGAATCATCTGCCTAGTTCTCCTGGTGTTAGATCAGAAAATTAAGAGTAAGGAGGCCAATACTGGAAGACCTGGTGCTAGAAATAGAGTTGCAGTGTCCTAGGATTTGTGGTTCAGCCCTTCCCTTATGATTTTCACCCGCAGAACATTTCCAGAGCTCACTGCAACCATCTAAGCTCACCACACCGGCACGAGGGCTTGCTAAATTCCACCTCAGGTACAGTGGGACTGTTTGTACGACCCCTTCCTGCACCCAAGACCCAAGAGCAGCTAGCATGCTGCAATTCCCTGCTGTCTAAGGGTGGTCATAATCCCAGGTTTGAGGTCAGCTTCTGAAACCAGCCATAACAGCTCACCCTGGGCACTTCTCTCTTTGCTCCCCTCTCTGCTTATACATTTGTGGGTATGTTAGTCTGGATAGACTAGAGGAACAAATTTCAGAGACACACATATAGGTATAAGGAAAGGGTTTATTTACAAAAGAAATGTGACCCTAAGAAGGCATCCCAATCCAGTCCAGTGCAGTCATAAGTTCAATATTAACCCATATGCCCGAAATCAGTCTATAAAGTCTGCTTCTGACTCAGGAAGTCACAGGTCAGTGGGTGCAGAATTCTGGAGCTGGCAGGGGTCTCCCCATGGCTCCTCACTTCCAGGTATCAGGTCCATCAACAGCATGCCGCTCCAGCTTCAGAAGTCTGTCTTCATCAGGGCAGAGTCGTGTGGTCTCTCCGCTGGCTCCTCCAACTTCTCAGAGGCTGCATCTTGTCTTTTCCGTGATTAATCGTCTCTGAGACTAACTCCCCACAACTGGGGAAGATAGCTTCTCATCTTCACGAGGGAAATACCGCAAGATTTCCCAGGAGTCTCAGGTGAAAGCCATGCCCACACAGAGGCCTCATCGGCTACTCAATGGCTTTCTCCTGATTAACAGGTCAGACTCCACCCCTACATTTCAATTATAAAATTAACACAAGCACATGACTGCCACAGTGGGCTTTCCACCTCCCCTGCCTACCCTGGAACAGAGCAAGCACATTGGCCACCCCTTTTCTACATCTCCCCAGCTCCACTCATGGACTGTCAGCATGGGTATTGAATGATAATTAGACAGTAATTTACTACAATCAGAGAGCCCCTGGTCCCACTGACTCTATCATACTACTTTCTGATCAGAAGCCCCTCCTAGCAGGGGCACCCACAAAAGGTGAAATGCAGATCCCCAAAGCAAAGCCTACAGAGCCAAGAGGGAATGGAATGGGAATGAGCTAATAGGGCAGCTGGGAGAAATCAGACCCAGAGGTCTCTAATCCCACTCTTCCAACTTTATCTCCCTTTTCTGGAGTACAACATGGCACAGTCCCAATACCAGAACACCTTGCAAGCCCCTCAAAACAAAACAAAATAACCCAAAAACAAAACAAAAAAAACTCAATCATTCTGAGACTGAGTTCCTTTTCATTATTTTGAATCTAAACTCCACATACCTGGTTCATTAACCAAGTTTTAACATAACAAAGCAGGAATATTACCAAGAGCTTAAAGTCTGTGGCCTTGGCTTAAAACAGGTTTTACCAGCATGAACTTGACAAAGGGTCTTCGAAAGACTGTTCAAAGATAATATAATAGTAACTCAGCAGAACAACCTATCCACATAAGACACTAGCTTACTGAGCAATACATTGCATACTCCAGCCTCCTAAATTGCTCAGGTAGGTGATAAGAATATACCCCATCCCTCAACCCACTCTTGGCCACCTCCACTGTCCCATCACCTCTGACCTGATTCACCAGAAGTGCATTCTCTCAAGATAATTCACTTAATCACAAGAGTACAACTCTCATAGGCCATACCAGACACCAACTCACTACCACCCCCAGCCTGAATTGCACCTCCTGACACCTTACAAGATCACAAGGCAGTAAAGCTTCATACCACCAAACACCATTGCTACATAATACAAAGGGTTGACAATGGACCCTGGTGGATTCACTATATACCTCTTTTACACCAACTATGATAACTTCTAGAATCTATTTGCATCATGTCAGCAGCACACAGTCTTCATTAACTCACTAAGTAACATTGCAGCTTTCTAGGGAGAGAGCCAGTACCCAGGGAGACCTATATACAACTTGAATTTGTGACACAGCTAGCTCCAGAGAGTTGTTAGACCTATTCACAGTAGCTTCTAAAAAAGCAAACAAAGGGCTCCTTTGCTTACCACAGGAATTGGGGCTCATCATGTCAGGGTTACTTGGACACTTTCCCTGCCTCTGGTGATGCAGTCAGAGAACACGGGGTCCCACTGACCCTATAATACTACTTTCTGATCAGAAGCCCCTTCTAGCAGGGGCACCCACAATAATAACCTAAACAATAAATACCTTGGGAGTGTATGTAAGGTGAGAACTCAGAGTTGTTCAGCAACCTATTGTAAAGGGATCTTGTGTTATAAACACAAATAATTAAAGGCCTCATTTTTCTCTTTCACAAGTTATAGGGTTGATAAGGGATCCACGAAGATTTAATATAAACCATCCTACACTCCAAACACGATAAAGTCTAGAACTGCTTCCTATACCTCAACAATATCTACTCTCCACCAACCTACCAATTAAACCCCATAACTTTCTGAGCCTTGGTCTCCAGTCTCTCTCTGCACTGTTTTGGCCCATGAACTCTGGTTCTTCTTCACATGATCAGACTGCCCATTACCACCCTCACAGCTTCCAACCAGCCTGGTGCTGTGGCTAGTGATTGGAGCCTGTGACTGGTCTGTGCCTAGGTTGTCTATGGAGCTCCCTCACCTGCTACTGCCTGTGAGCACCAGGCTGCATGCTGTGCATGACCAGTCTGTCCATCACTCCCTTTACTGTTCATGATTGTCCCTTACACCCTTCCTGACAGAGCCACCCATGTTGCCCTCCAAATAGTTTCAGCTGACTAGAGTCAACCCTAGTGAGATAGAGACACAGCTTGAACCTTCAGTGCAGCTGACTCCAGATAGTCCTCATAATCATTCCGATTACCCTTGTTACGGAGTAAGCGCCCAACAAAGACCACTGACCCACAAGTCTGCAGAGTAACTAGGAATTTTATTAAAAAAACAAAAAAGGGAACCAGGCGAATTTGAATTCGGGCTACAGCATAGTCACGCAGGACCAGAGACTGAAGCCCTGAGCATCCAAAACTTACATCCTTTATAGGATGAAAAGGGGAGGGGGGAGTAAAAGAGGGCCTGGCTGAGGAGGTGATCTCAACTACAAAGGTTTCTGAGTACATTTTAGGGAGGAGGAAGTTTAAACTAAAAGAACATTGCTGGGTGGGTGAATACACAATTGAAAAATTTTTCATAGCTGACAAGCGTACAAGCAAAGCAAGCAGTTTAAACATTTCTTAAAGCCTACAAAATGGCTACTCTCTGGTTCACTTAAGCAGGCTGCTACATAATGCAGAGTTACATGGTTGCATGAGTGAGAACAAAGGCTATGGACAGAAAAAGGGTCAGGTCACAGACATTATTTTCTGTTCTTGAATAATCTCTGGTTGCTAGGTTCAACAAGAGTTTGTGATTGGCCCTTTTCCTGGGCACAGCCACCTGACAGTTAATTTTTGACTAGTACAAGTACTAGTACAAGTAGACTATAGTTTTCTGTACTTTTCCACTACTAAGGCACAAAACGGCAGCCTACCTGGAAAATGGAGTCGCTGTTGCTATGCCTTAGGTTCAATCATAACAACTCTCTGAAAAAGAAAGCACAAGGCTTCTGGAGCAGTAGGAAAATAGCGCTGAGTTGCACCAAAATGCCATGCAAACAACAACCTAAATCAGCAGCCACTACAAGAAGGCAAGAGAAACAAAATGCAATGACTGAAGAGGATCTGAACATAGCAGTGAACATAGAAGAAACAGACTTTGAACCACCACAGAAAGAAATCTTCACTATATTGCTTAGAGTCATATAGGATATGAGGGAATCAATACAGAAAAAGGATGAAGAAATGGGACAGAGCTCATTTTCTGAAGGGAAATACAAGAGTTAAGGGAAAATGCAGCAGAAGCAAAGCAAATGGTAAAAGACCATACCAACAGGCTGTAAAAAATGGAGAATCATATCAGGGACCTCAAAGACAGCTAAGTAGAATTCAACAAACATGAAAGACAATCAAACAGAATAATCAAGCTGAAGAAAACCTGAGAACAATGAGTGATGCTATGAAGAGAAATAATATTCAAATAATTGGGAAATGAGAGGAAGACATAACAACAAAATCAACAGCCAGTATAACAAGGGAAATCCTGGCATCAGTAGACCAAGAGCCAGTAAACATAAGAAACATATGTGTCTAATGGGAGACTCGTGAAATATGTCTAAGCTGGAAATCAACAACAACAAAAAAAGATTAAAAAATAAGGGCAAAGACTTGGAGGATGAATAACTTACTTCTTTAAAAAGAGTTGGTATTGGTCTAAATTAGAGACAAAATGAGACTTCGACGCACTAAAACCTATGGGATACCACAAATGAAGTTATCAAAGGAGGCTTAATAGTGATGAATGCACATATGGAGAAGGAAGAGAGACTGATGGTTGATACCTTATCACAAAATCTTCAGCAAATGGAAGAGTCAACAAAAGAATCCTTCTAATAGCAAAGAAAAGAAATTATAAAATCCAGGGTGAAGATAAATGCAAACAAAACCAAACAAAAACTATGGAAAATCAACTCAGTAAAAAGCTGGTTCTTCTAAAAGATGAACAGAATTGATAAACTGTTGGCAAGCCTAATCAAAGATTGGAAATATATGATGTCAATATCCAGGTTGAGGGATGAAACAGGGAAATTACAATGGACCCTAATGAAATGAAAAGGACTATACCCTAAGGATTACAATAACTTGGAAGACCTGGACGAATACCTGGAAAGAACAAAGCCCTCGTAGATGATCTCATATAGATAATGATTTATATAGTGAATGGTCTCATAGCAAAAGAAGAAATAGATACAGTTATCAAGAAATAATGAGCATTGTCCTGGAGGTACTAACTAATAACATAAGGTGTTGGAAGGACATCAAAGGTATACATCTGGGAAAAGAAGTAAAATTATTGTTCTTTGCAGATGATTTGATTTTATGTATTGAGAACCCCACAGGCTTCACAATAGAAGTGCTGGAAGTGATAGAGGAATATGGTAAGTGTCAAGATATGAGATCAATAAGCAGAATTGCATTGCTATGTACAATGGTTGGATTACAGAAAAAGAGATCAAGAAGGTAGTACCCTTCAAAATCACCAAGCATAAATTGAAATAATTAGGGAAATACCTAATAAAAAATGAAAGATCGTTTAGAGGAAACCTACAGAAAATTATTACAAAAAACCAAGAGGACTCTTCACAAATGGGAAAAATCCCATGTTCATGGATCGGAAGACTCCATAGTGTAAAGATGTTAATCTTACCGAAGGTACAATATAGGGTCAATGCAATTCCCATATAACAACTAGCACAACTTTTCAAAGAAATGGAAAAACTGACTATCAAATTAGATGGAAAGGGAAGAAGCCCAGAATTGGAAAAGAACTTCTTAAGAAGAAGAATAAGGTGGGCGGGCTTGCCTTACCTGATTAAAAATCTTATTTACAGCCACAGTTGTCAAAACAACATGGTACTGGTATAATGATACATTCTCATACTAATGCATAGTCATACCTGAGAATAATCTCCCCCTCTCCCCACCCCCTTTACAGCCCACAAAGGGGTCAGGGAAGAAAAAAACGACAGTAATGGGGGACCAGGGTACTAATCCATTGAAAGGGAGGGAGAGAGAGAGTAGACCTCATTCATGTGCACCAAGTCTTGAGGGTGATGTTCCTGCTTAGAGCAGCTCATTCATAGAAAAGATGTCAGGGCCAGCCTTAGCTTGAGACATGATGTACCCTCCCTAGATGAAAGTACTACAGGGGACAGCACGAAAGATACAGTTCAGGGAGTACAGTCAGTGCAGCTACATTTGGGGGGAGGGGGGAAACCAAGAGGGGAGTGCAACAGACCAGCAATAGGAGCAAAGCCACAAAATCTCTGAGAAGTCCAGATTCGAGACTTGGGAGGCAGCACTTAGCAATTCATCTGAAGTGATTGCGAGACATTCACAAGGGGTCCACACTAAAGGCTAAAGGTGTAACCAGGTGGGGTGGAGGGAAGACTGCAGGAAGAGCAGTAGGGCCTTGTAGAGAGTGTGCTCTTTATATATAAGTAAATATAACAAGGAGGCAGATGTACTTTGGGTCTCTACTTGAATTTATTTATTTATTTATTTTTCTACTTAAATCTTACCTCAGGACAAGAACCTTTTGTTCTAATAATGTGGCAATATATGATACTCACCTTTCCGACACACTGAAGACAAAAATGGGTGCATAGCAAATGAGATGAAGAAAGCTGATGGTGCCCAACTATTAAAAGATATAGTATCTCGAATCTTAAAGGCTTGAAGTTAAACAAGCAGCCATTTAGCAGGTAAACAACAAAGCCCACATTGAAGAAGCGTACCAGCCTGTGTGATTATGAGGTGTTGAAGGGAATAGGTGTCAGAAGTTCAAAAACAAGCAATTAAATTTATATGAAGGCACATAGACAAACTGGAGACCCAAAACCCACTAGTAAGATAATTGGATAATCCCTCACAGAAGGGTCACTTGGAAGGGATGATATAACCAGGGTGCAGTATAGCACTGATGAAACACATAAATATCCTGTAGTTCTGTAATATTTCCCTTTTTTATTTTATTTTTTTAATTCTTATATTAGTAATTTATTAGCAATTTTATGAAGCTTTTCAAAGAATCTCCTCTCCCCCCCTCCCCCCTGGGTAAAAATCTTTGTAACTTGTTTTCTAGTACATTGACTTAGGTTTTTTAATGTGTTGCTTCTTTCCCTTAGCTTTCTCTTGGTTTGATTTGCTTTCTTTTTCTACCTTTCTGAGGTGGAAATTTTATTAGAAACACTATTTCAAGCCTTTCTGTTTTTGAATGCCACTTTAAAATGATCAATTTTCTGTTAAGCACAGTGCCCTATGAATGCTGATAGGTCTTGTATTCTCGTCGGATCCCTGGTGGTGTGATGGCAATGCATTGGGCTGTGATCATCTGCATGGTGGGCATTCCCTTTCTTATTTTAATGGTCTTAGTTTTACCTCATTAATCTTGTTAGACCTGCATGCGTTCATTTATACAATGAAGATGGTTTGATGCATAAAATTCAAGAAGGATAAACCCTTCAGAAATAGCAATGGGAGTAATTGCTCTCTGAGGGTCTGAAAAGAGATGGGAGAAGGGGAAACTGATAGCATTGATGACTGTATAACCCCACTTGAGGGGAATGAATAACAGAATTGTTGGTGAATGAATACATTGGATGGTGTAAGATAGAAAAAATAATATATAATAATAAGAGTTTTGGGGGGTAAAGAGGGGGAGGGAAGGGGTAATGGGGAGCTGATATGAAAGAGTTCAAGAAGAAAGAAGCTGTTTTGAAATTGATGGTGGCATCAATTGTACAATTGTGCTTGATTTAATTGAATTATGGATTGTTATAATATCTGTAGGAGCTCCCAATAAAAAAGATTAAAAAAATAAAGCAAAATGTCAATAAAGAGACAGGAAAGAGAAAAAAATCAAAGTGGGTTTCTCTTATGACGCTGAAACGTGCCCTTAATCATAAAGAAGTTAAGACAATGAAGAAATGATACAGTCAAAGAGATGAATAAAAAATGTCAAAAGAGAGCGGCTTAGAGAGACAAAGTAAAGTATTATAATGAAACATTCAAAGACTTAGAGCTAGAAAACCAAAAAAGAAGAACACGTTGAGACCATTTATTTTTGGCATCCCTGCCCTCAGGTGGCGGGAGCAGGAGGCCCCGCCTTTGCTCCGTGGGGCTGGAATCGAAGCGCCATCCCAGTGGGCCGCAGTCCCGTGCACAACCACTACGGCGCCGGGGCTCAGCCCCAGACCATCTTAAATGGAAAAAACTAAAGAAAAAAATTCAACCTTCAATTTGTAACATTGAAATATTTTATTGGCAAAATAATGAAGGATGCAGGAAAAACATCAAAAAAAAAAAAAGACGGAAAGAATACACAGAATCACTGAACCAAAAGGAACTAGGTGACATTCAACCATATCAAGAGGTAGCATGGGATCAAGAACCAATGGTACCAAAGGAAGAAGTCCAAGCTGCATTGAAGGTGCTAGCCAAAAACAAGGCTCCAGGAATTTATAAAATACCAACTGAAATATTTCAGCAAGAAATTTGGAAGACAAATACTAGGCCAACTAACTGGCAGAGATTCATTGTGACATATTAACCTGTTGCTAGTCATGCTTCTGTATAAGTGTCTGTGGTAGTTACGTAATCTCCTGTCAACTTGAGTTGAAGGGGAAGAGTCTAGTCTGTCAATCAGGTCATAGCCTATGATGCCTCTGCGTCAGCATAGCCTTCTGCTGAGGGCTCTGGGAACTCTCTCTGCTTTACATTCTGTTCACAAACTACATGATGGTAGCTAGAACTCTGGAACTGAGGAGCCACCTGAAGAGCCATGCCAGTGCTGAGATGCTTCCACAAGACTTTTCACCCACTGGTCTGTAATCTTCCTGATTTTGCCATCATTGTATGTGCTGCGTGGGTCTATAGAAGAATGTATGGACTAGCATCAGACCTATGGTCTGATATTGAACTTATGGACTTGATCTGGACTTGGGTGGGTTGTTTTCTTAATATAAAATTATTCTTGGATATAAAACTCTCTCTTACACACATATGAGTGTCTCTGGATTTGTTTCTCTGGTCAACCCAGACTAACACAGTGTCCTTTGTCTTCTCATGTCCTATTTAAATTCTCAGTTCTCTCTACTCTCTTGGATGCCTTTACAATCTTGTGCTAATGGTCTTCCTCTTCTGGATGATCTTTGTCTTGTCTTTGTCATGTTTAGAACTGATAAGTCTTCTCTTTAAATGATATTTGAGATCTGAGGTCTCTTTTGCTTCCTCACACAGGGCAATAGTCTCACCTGTCAAACTCTGGGTGTTGGCCTCACCTTCTGGATTTTGGGTGGATGGAAGTTGCTTGCCTTAGATTTTAGCTTTGCCTTCCACCCCTTGGGGTGTTAACTTTACTCTTATAGCTAGTCTAACTGAGGACAACCCCCAACCCCTACATTTGGGTGGGAATCTCCTTCCCCTGGCACATGGTAATGGCAGGTCCACACTCTGATATTGAGATAATTTTCAATTCTTTGAAAGTTGGATGCCTGTAGCCAGCCTTTGAGAATGAAGAAATCATGACCCCACCCTTTCAACTTGCCAAGGTGCTACTTTTGTGCTTCTTTTAACAGTTCTGCTGATCTCAGAGCTGCTCTGGCTTATCTTTTTTTACAGTACAAATTGTGTAGCTTTTTGGCCTCTTTCCTGCCTGTATAATTTCACGAGGCAAGTAATTATCTTCCCTTTTCTCTTATCTCTAAACTGGTGGCTTTTCTGCTGTGATAGTTGGTGAGAACCATCAGTCACTAACTTAGTTTATTTCACACAAAATTGTGTAGTCCTGACCCTGGTAAAAAAAAAACTCTTGAGGCTGAGCTCCGGTGGTGTAGTGGTTGAGTGCAGGACTGCGGCCCACTGACTTGGCGGTTCAAATCCAGCAGCAGCTCTCCAGGAGCAAGGCTGGGCCTCCCATTCCCCACCAGAGGGCAGTGATGCCCCCCCCCCCAAAACAAACAAACAAACAAAAAAACCCTCTTGAACGTGTGGTTTTCCTTTGTAGAACAGAATTTTCCACATCTTTTTGTTTGTCTTCATTTGGCACGGTTCACTTTTAGGTCGATCTCTTTCTTCTGACATTTTCCTATTAGAAACAAGAAGAAACCATCTGGTTCCTTTAAGTTCTTGTTTAGAAATCTCCTCAGCTACATATCCAAGTTCTACTATGCACTAAATATTTGACCATAATTCAGACAAGTTTTTGCCACTGCCTAAAAAACATCCCCTTTCTTCCACTGCCCAATCACAAGTTCAGTATTTTCTTCTAAAACCTCACCAAGCACATTTAGTGTTTACATTTCTAGAAACAATGTCTTGTCATCACTATATAATTCAATCTGCATGGTGTGGGAAATCAGTACAAAATCAATTCTATTTTCTCTTCAACACTCTATGCCAGGGGGTATCAAACTCATATTCATTCATTTATACATTGTCTATAAATGCTTTGGTCATTCAAATGCAGAGTTGAGTACTTACAGCAGACTACATAGCATACCAAGTCTAACATGCTTACTTTCTACCCCTCTTTTAAATAGCATTTCAAGGTTATTATAAAGCAAACTGCAAATTTCTCCACCATTCATCTGCTATTTTTCCCTAGTGTAGTGGCTTGATACTGAAAGATATGCCACTAGTATTTCCATCAGCAGCATTGTCATCATGAACAGATTTCAACAAAACTTCCACATTAAGAGAGTATAGAAAGAAATACCTGATTATTTATTTCCAAAAATTAGCCAATGAAAACCTTGTAAAAGAATGCATCACAACAAAACATTATTGGACTTTGCTTTGGATATGTCAACAGAATGATTTATACCTAGAGGAGAATATCAAGCTTGGGCAAGAAGAAGGGCCATTGAGGGAGAAAAAGACCATCCATGAACGGGTACAATATCTTCGGTGATGAATTCACACGCATCAGTAATTGTTAGAAAAAGCAAAGTTTTACTGTATTGTACATAGTGCCACCGTAAGTTGGACATAACTTTTCAGTGGGTATTTGTCTGTTTATCTATCTGTCTATCCATGCACCCTTTCACTTGTCCACCCGTCTACCGTCCATTGATTTGTATTATACTCTTTTTGGCAAAGATGAGAAAAGTTATATAACTTTAGGTCTTACAGAGAGTGGTGGAGCAGTGACATGAACTATAAATTGTAAACTTTAAAATTATAACTCTAATTATAAAATTCAATATTATTTTCACAGTACAGTCATATCCTCATTATTTGGTGGTTAAGTGACTAAGCACTGAGGTGCTATCCACAAGGTATGTGGTTTGAATCAAGCAGCCACTCTGTAGGAGAAAGATGAGGGTATTTGCTCTTGCGAAGACGTAAAGACTTGGAAAACCAGAGGGGGCATTTGCACTCTGCCCTAAAGGGTCACTATAAGTCAGAATTGACTCAATGGCTATGAGTCAGACAGATCATCAGTTTGATACTATATTGATAGAATGAACTCTGTAGATAGAGCTAAAGAGAGAACAATGTTAACTTATGTTAACATTCTTTATTAATGAAGCTAAAATATCTTGTTTTAAAAAAGACTTGTGCCATCAGGGGAAAACAGGAGATAGAGTATGATTTTTTTAATTTATGGCATTATTATCCCACACCCCTAGTTGTCTAGAAATGCTTGGATAGAAGTCCAAAAGCTGGAGAGATGTTTGAGTCTTTGAGAGCCAGCCTTGTTTGAGAGCATAGAGAAGGATTACAGTCAGTAGCATTGAGAATGCTTGATGCGGGGAGGGAACATCAGGATAGCAGCTTGTACCTTTTAATACCCTTTCTTCAGTCTTTTCAGTGGTTTCTATTTACTTCTATCATTGGTTTGAGTCATCAGTGTGGCCAGCTGCCCTTTTCCTGCTTGTCATCCTCTGGTGGCTTGTGTGTTATCATGATACTAGAAGCTAGTGTTCTTATTAGTATTTTTGCCACTAGTATTTTTAGATACTAGCAGTGTCCCTCCATGAGAACAGGTTTCAGTGGAGCCTCTAGACTAAGAGGTTTGGAACAAAGGCCTAGAGATTTACTTCAGAAAATCCTATGTATCATGAAAGAATATTGTTCAGAATAGTGTTAGAAGATGAGGCGCATACGCTGGGAGACAACAGTGAACTCAAGCATGCTGTACTCATGAGGATGCCATGGGACCAGGCAACATTTCAGGGAGCATGGTGTGGCCCTGAGTCAGAGCTCACTCTGTGACAAGTCATAGCAACAAAGATCAAGGTGGCAACAGCAACGCAGTGCAGTGGCCCTTCTAGTGGCCTGCCTAGAGCTTTCCCCTGAAGAGCAGGGTGAGAGAGGATAACAGAGTTGTCCTGTTGGAAGAGTAAGGAGAGGGGTGAGTTTCCTTTATAATGATAGGAAGCCCTGCAGAATAAACACACAAACCAAAGAAGTCTAAAGTATGTTGCTAGGACCCATGGTGCTTTTTCATAATTTTCTTAAGTCCTTTTGATGACTTGTAATCACTGCTGTCATTTGTTTGTAACCATCAGGGTGGCGATCAAACCTGTGCCAGTTTGTCATACTGTGGTGGCTCTTGTGTTCCCGCGAGGATAGACGCTATACCACCATGATTTTAAATATCAGCAGAGTCAGTCATGGTGGACAGTGAAGCTTCTAGATGAATGCAACACACTACCTATATTTATTATTGATCATCTTTAAAGTCCTCAGGAAGATGCTTTGATACAGTGACTGCAATACTAGTCTCCAACATAGCACATATTATTTTGATGATGCTATATAATTGCTAGTAACTTGTAGTCAGTTCTGATTCACTGTGAACCTGCACGCAATAGAACTATGCACTGCTTGGAGTTAGATTTGGTCAGTCATACTCAAAATGTACTAAAAACCCCAATATTCTGAAATGTGGAAATGATAGAAACTATGGATAGACCTGGGAAGCAAGGGAATTCCATCACACTTCATTGTTCTCATGTGCAACTTGTACAGAGAGGCAGTTGTGTCAACAGAACAAGTACATGGTTTGAAACCAGAGAAGGTGTGAGACAGGATTGTGTCCTCTCACCATACTTATTCAGTCTGTCTACTGAGCAAGTAAATCATCAGAAAAGTTACCTTATCTAAAGAAGAATGTGGCATCACAATCAAAGGAAGGTCTAGTAACATCTGCAATAGGCAGATGACACAACCCTGGTTGCTGAAAGCCAGGGGGACTTGAAGCACTTGCTGGTGAAGATCTAGAATTGCAGCCTTCAGTATGGATTACAACTCAATGCAAGGAGAACCAAAATCCTCAATTGGACCAATAGTTAACATCATGGTCAATGGGTAAAAGTTTGAAGTTGTTAAGTATTTCGTCTTGCTCGGATCTAAAATCAGCCAATGGAAGCAGCACCCAAGAGATCAAGAGAGGCATAATACTGAGTAAATCTGTTGCACGAGACCTCTTTAAAGTATTGAAAAGCAAGAATGCTACTTTGAGGCTAAGGTAAGCATGAACCAAGCCACGGTATTTTCCTCATATGTATTTGTAAGTGGGGCATTGAATAAGGAAGACCAAAGAAGATTCGATACATTTGAATGGTGGTGCCTAAAGAATAAACCAATCTCTCTTGGAAGAAATATAGCCAGGGTGCGCCTGAGAGGCAAGGATGGTCAGACTTTGTTTTGGACATACTGTCAGGGAACAACTGTTTCTGGAGAAGGTCATCATGTTTGGTAGGTCAGTGAAAAAGAGGAATATCCTCAAGGAGGGGTGGGCATAATGAATCTAACAATAGGCTCAAGAAGAAGAGCCTTTGTGAGGGTGGTGCAGGAACAGTCACTGTTTCTTTCTGTTGTGTATGGGCTTCTTAGGAGTCGGAACTGACTCGATGACCCCTAGAAACAACAAACACCTTTTCCAGCGTGATATTCTTCTCCAAAAACATGTCCAAAATATTTGAGATGAAATATCTTCTTCTTTGCGCTCCAAGGAGCATTCTGACTATATTTTGGCAGTCCACTGTCTCTTCAATATTCTTTGACATAGCTCAAATGCATCAGCCCTCACCCCTGGTCATCCTTATTCAATATCTAATTTTCACAAGCTTATGAGGCAATGGATAATTCCTTGGTTTGGGTCAGGCATACCTCAGTCCTCAAAGTAACATTCTTACTTTTCAACACTTTAAAGAGATCCTTGGCAGGAGATTCACTCAACTCAATGAGTCTTTTGATCGCTTGACTGATGCTTCCATGAACATTGAATGTACTAACTAGGCAACCAGAGAATAATGATGACACATCTCACGATGTAGACGAGCCTAGCGGACACTGTGATGAATGAAATATGTCAATAATAAAAGGACAAATGTAGCCTGAGACCACAATTACAAAACTCAAGAAAAGTTTTACACCAGAAATAAACATTCTTTGATGCTTACTGGTGATGAGATGGAGAAGAAGGGAACATATAATAGACATACATTAACTTGGATGAAGGGAAGACGTGTAATATAGTGTGAGGAATGTCAGCACAGATGGATCAAAGCAAAGGAAGACTGTGGGAGGAACACATGAGTAAAAGGTGACAATAATAAATACTGCTACATAATAATTACTGCAATATTAGTAATTAGTAACTTATTTGTGGATACATAGGCAGATATATAAGCTGAATGAATGTAGGATGACATATGAGGGGGCATCCAATAAGTCTGGCAGAGAGAATGTCTACATATGTATTTGTATTTACTACAAATTGTATTTGTATATGCTACAATTAGATTCAGGTATACAGTAGAGCATAGAGAGGCAAAATTATGCAACCATAACACCTTGAGTTACTGGTCTCGGTTGTTCAGCACCATAGTCTCAGGCAACATCCAGATCAATTGCAATAACATAGCCTATAATGACAATGCTCTCTAACTTTGGTGAGTAAATATTCTAATCTTAGAACTTTGCCAGAGTCCATCTAAGATAAAGTGATCAGATTTTAAGTGAGACACCATTGACCAGAGGAAGGGGTGTGTGTTCTTAATTAAAATTTTGGTCCATATGGAGCAACCAAAATGTTCATAGAACGCAAAAATAGTATTGAAATATATTTATTTAATTTTAAAATACCATGGGACGTGGGACAAATTGTTAAAAAGCGGGATGTCTGGTCACCTTAAAATCATTGTCTATTCTCATTGATGTAAATAAGAGTAAACCATAGACTTAAGGAAACAATAGTGTTCCTTTCACCCCAAATTTATAAATATTTACTCTCTAGTCAGTGTTTGTCTTTTTGTCTCATTCTTATCCAAGGGATTCATGGGCCATATGAATTACAGCCTCCAATAGCCTGTGATCAGAACTAGATGGTGCCTGGCTACTTCTACCAACAATCCTGATAGGGATCACAATAAAAAGTGTTAGACGGAGTGGGATAAAAAGGTTGAAAAAATCCAAAATCACCAAAAAAGACCAAATTTACTCATCTCAGAGTTTCAGACAACCTTCAAACTCAGAAGTGATCCCACTCCAGAGATTATATTTTATTAAAAAAAATACGTACGTCCATAAAGTAAAAAAACAATTTTCATTAGGTACATGGTCCTCTGAACAGTAAACAATAATAGTCCAAAAGGGCAGCATCTGTTCTGAAACCATTTTCAGAAGACACAATGGGGCTGAAGATAGTGGCAAACAGAAGCATGAAATTTAAGAGAGATGTGAGAAAGAAGCCATTACATTTAGTGCTGTTACAAGACTGCTGTAACAAATGATGTCATTACAAAAAGAGATAATTTGTTTTGTAAACTTTCACACAAACCACAATCAAGTGCTCTAAGAAAGAAACATTTTTTTGCCCTAATGCTGGAAGTTTCTGGCCAATCCAAATGATTTGGTGTTCTACTACTAACAGAAAAGTTGGTGGTTCAATGACCCTCAGCAGTGCTGTGAAAGAAAGATCTGACAATTTACCTCTCTAAAAAATACAGCAAGGAGTACAACTCTATGGATCTTAGTTCTACTTTATAACACCTGCGGTTTCCATGAGTCAGAGGTGACTCAATAATAATCTGTGTTGGTTCGGATTAGATTTTTCAACTGGATTTATTAAAATTTGGGAGTGAGGGGGAAGTAAGGAGAGGGAGAAAGTATATCTTCCAAGTTTCTCATGATCCGCTTGTTTCCAGGATGGGGAAATGAATAGCATACCCTTGCATTTTGGGAGTAGTTCATCCCTTACCATCTGTCAGTTTGCTTTACTCTGGTGACTTGTGTGAGGAGCTAGAAGTTAATGTCAAATACCAGCAGAGCAGTCCACAGGAAGGCAGACAGGCTTTAGCAGAGATTCCACAGGAAGGCAGAGTAGGAATTAAGTCTTGGATACCTAATTCTGAAAATTAGCCAAGGACACACATATGAATCCCCAAAGAATGTTACAATTATGGTACTGGAAGATGAGCTATAGCAAGGACTTGAGCAAGCTAATGTTCTTGGTGATATGATGGGCAGAGGCAATGATTTTGTCTTTTATACTTGGGTTGTCAGGGAGTTGAGGCCTAATGGATGATATTCAACATTCACACAGCCCACTCCATATGCCCACCCAAACCAAAGCAAAGGCTCATCTTAACCTGAAGCTCCTGCATGCACAACTTCCCTCCCAGGCCATTCTGCCTCATAACTGACCATTGCCATTCTGGACACATCTACACAGCTCACAGGAAAAGCTGCTCCCAGCAGCTGAAGTACTGCTGCCTCTTAGCAGATGGTGGTTAATAATAGGCTTTGTTCTCCAGGTTCTTCTATTTTCAGCCACCAAATACAATTTATGAAGAAAAAGGGGCAAAAAATACCCTCCCCCAATCTTCATCAGATCTCCTATAATTATAGAATAAGGTGCCTTGGAACAGAGCAGAGAGCTGGTTTCCATGGCAATGACAAGCTATTATATCCTAAAGGCCAAGCTAGAACTCCACCCCCTCATCCTCGCGGGTGCTGTGCGTCTTGTTATTGCAGTGTTCCAAAATAAACTTGCTGCCTAATCGTAAATCCCATATAATTACAGATGAGCTAATCGTTACCCAGCTACTTTTGTGTGGCCCACTCATCATGCCAACAGCTTCTGGAACGGCAATGCTGACAGACTGCTTGATGTCAGACTAGACCTTCCTCCACCAGGATCTGGGTGCGGCAAAAGCCATGTATGGCTCCATAGCCTCCAACCGGAAAAGCTTTCAGAGTTATAAGACCTACTCCAGAAGATTCTGGAAATGAGGGGAGGGGAGCTAATGGAGTTCTTGGGGAGTGCAAAGAGTTAAGGCACTCAGCTGTGAATCAAAAGTCTGGAGATTCAAGTCCAGCCAGAGACACATAGGATGAAAGTCTTATCAATATGCTTCCAAAAGGTCCCAACCAAGAAAATCCTATGAACATAGTTCTACCATGCAGTGCACAGGGTCAGTAAGGATTGACTCATTTTCTATTGGTTTTGCTTTTTCTTTTTGCAATAACTAGGTGTCAGGTAAGTCAATCTCTTTTTTATTACAGAATGATAGAGTAGTCTTCGTACAGGTGTTCTCACCCACTTCCACCAAGTTGATTCCTCCTCATTGGGTAGAACTGCTCCTATGGGTTTCCAAGACTGCAGCTTTTTCATGGGAGCACTCCCACGGAGTGGCTGTTGGTTCTGAACCACTCACCTGACATGCCGTTAGCAGTCCAGCATATAACCATTATGCCACCAAGACTCCTCTTTTAGAGGTGTAGAGAGCTCTAACTCATACTTTTCCCCACTGATGCTTAACGGAGTCCCTGAGAAGTGCAGGTGGTTATGTGTTGGTCTGCTAACAATAAGGTTGGCAGTTCAAGTCACCCAAGGTGCTTCAGAAGAAAATCCTGGTTTGATAGGGCAGGTGTGGGTGGTTGGTGGGTGGTGGTATCTTTTTGTGTGTGTGTGTGTGTGTGTGTGTGTTAAAAATGTGTCTGACTCTTTTATTTTACCTTCTTTTTTTGTCTCTTATTATCTATGACTTTGCTAGTTTTGCCGGTTTTGTTTCACCCAGTTCCATCATGAAGTTGGCTCTTCTTGACGTAAGTGATAAACAGGGAAAAGACTGAAGTTGTTAAAGCTTCCATTTTACTTGAATCCACCATCAGTGCTCTGGGAAACATCAGTCAGCAAATCAAAAGACAGGTTACATTGGGCAAATATGATGCACAAAACTTCTTTAAAGTGTTCAGGAACAAGGTTGCCACCTTGAGGACTAAGGTGTACCTGACTCAAACTGTGGTGTTTCCAATCACCTCGCATGCATGTGAGTTGGACAATGAATAAAGAAAACTACAGAACTAATTTATTTGAATGATGCTATTGGAGTAGAACAGTGAAGGTACTGTGGGTTGCTAGAAAAAGAAATGCATCTATCTTCAAGATGCATACCCAGAAAACTTCTTTGGTGAGAATGACTAGACTTCACCATGCTGTCAGGAAAGATCTGTCCCTGGAATAGGATATCATGCTGGGTAAAGCAGAAGGTCAGCACAAAAGCAGCAACTCCTTGATGAGATGGATTGACAAAGTGTCTACAATGATGCACTCAAATATAACAATTGTGACTGTGGTTGAGTGAACTTTTTTGTCATGTCTCTGTAACTCCCACCAAATGATTGGAAGGGATTATGCAAATAGAATGTGTGTGACATTAATAGAGGGCATCGATCACTTCCAGTTGCTACTCCACTGGCTAAAAGAACAAGCTGTCTTGGCAGGCGGAGAGAGCTCTCCCAGGACCATTGGAAGAACAATCACCAGCATAGAACATTCCTGATCTCTTTCTCCCATCTGAAATATCAGAGCTGAATCCAGAGGCACAAGAGACTGACGTCTCTTGACTGACGTCATGAAACAAAACAGAGGAATTGGACCCAGACTATGAAACTGACATGTGGGATAGAAAGACTTTTCCCCAGCTTGTCTCCCACAAATATGTGTCAGACTTAGACACTGCTTGAAACTAATGGTAAATGATTGTCAAGTTATCTCCCTGAAGGCACCACCTTTTGGGAGAGGAGGTGGACTGCTTCCCCTGAAAGCTTAGAATAAATCAAGCCTCCAGCTCAAGGACAATCGAGATTAGGTCAGCATCATGAATCTAGGATCCGTCCATCCTGTGACATGTGTGCCCTTAATCCCTCTTCCTGTAGCATGTATACCCCTAGGTAATACCCCCTCTCATTACTGTTTTACCTATAGTAAAACCCCTTCCTGTGACATATGTTTTTACTAATCATCAGGGGGATTGAAAACCCCCAAAAGATACATAAGTCTTGGTTAGAAATAAATCTCTCTCACCCTCTAATCCTTCTGCATTTCCACGTGGACCACCAAGAAGGGCTGAGGTGAGCATGCTACCATGAAATGTGTCTGACTCTTTTATTTTACCTTCTTTTATATCTCTCTTATTATCTATGACTTTGCTATAATCTTTATATATCTTAACCCTACAATTGCACCTACTGGTCCCATGTTAATGTGAGGGGCTGGTGTTCCCACTGACAGAATAGCAAACTGCATCCTGGTCCATGGAGGCAAACATCAAGGGACTATGTCACTGAGAGGATGAGGACTGGAGAAAGACTTTACTGCTAGTTTAGGAGAGGTGTCACTGTGGACAAATGACTATATCTTTAATGTTTTCTGATGTTGGTTTGTGGTGCCCTATTAACTTTCTTCATAATCCACCCCCCAACAGTGAATCCTGTCTGTGAGTTGAGTTCAGTGGGGTCATTGGGATGAATTATTGATCTCAGCACAATGGAGTGCCATGGAGGAATAGCTGGTATCACAGTAGGTAAGCAAAAACAGGGTGGGGAAGCATGTCTTCTTTTTGAATCATGGCAATTGGGAAGCCAGATAGTCCCTATGCCACTTTCTGTAGTGAGGATGACACAGGACATCAAGAATACCAACCACGAAGAAAGCAAAAGGTCACTAAAAAGAAAGAAA
>PVJH01004561.1:0-37184 GCA_004026705.1 Nesogale talazaci
CACACTTCATAAAATGTAGTTTGCTTTTTTCCCCTCTAAAATTGTCAGAAGTGTTTTCCAAGTGATTGCCTACTTTTGATGACTGTATCATATTCTATCTAGCAGATAAACCAGCATTTACCACAACATCCTTTATCATGGAACATTTATTTGCTTCTTGTTAGTCTCTAGTATTGAAAAAAAATGATGCAGGAGATGTTTGTGTGGCAAACAATCTCACTCTCTCAAGAAAAATTATTCATGAAATAAACAAACCTGACATTTCAAGAGACAGAGATGCACATGACAATCTGAAATTGCCTCTGGAACTCTTAGCTGATGATGTAAACTGTGTGTGACACAACAAGAGAACCCTCCCCTTCCATCCAAACAACATTGACCTGGGTTGGAGAAAGGGAAAGGAGATTTCAGAAGCTAATTGGGAAATAACCAGCAAGTTGAGTAAATGGCCTCATCTACATCCGTTAGATAAGCCTTTATTGCAACACAAAATCTTGATGGCAGTAATGAACACATTTATAAACTTCCCAAGAAACTTAAAACTTCTCTCTATTGACTACATACTTAGCGCCAACTGCTTTTGCAGGAGAAACTTGGGAAGGGGCAAGCCATTTCTTCACGCTGTGAAGCTGATTGGCCAAAGCCCTGAGACCAGAGTTCCTCAGCCTGGACTTAGCTCCCAGGGTCAGATGCCAGGTGTGAACATTTTTGTTTACTTATCTGACTACTCATGGAATCCATTGAGAGATAGATACATTCATAAACTCATGTAGATCTTCAAAAATCCTGCGGTCAACTTTTTTTTTGGGGGGGTGTAATTTTATCTATTTATTTCTAAATCATTTCATTGGGGGCTCATACAACTCATCACAATCCATACACCCATCCATTGTCAAGCATATTTGTACATTTTTTACCCTCATCATTCTCAAAACATTTACTTTCTGCTTTCCTGCATGGTTCCATCTGGGTTAATGCCACCTATGGTCTATCAGTTTGTCCTACTGTGGTGGTTTGTGTGTTATTGTGATACTGGAAGCTTGCCACCAATATTTTCAATACCAGCCATATCACCACGGATGAAAAGGGTCTTGCAGGGCTTCTCAGAACAAAACAAACTAGGAAAAAACATCTGATGATGAACTTCTGGATAGGAGCCATCCGATGGATCAAAACCAGATCATTATCCAGCTCTCTTGTTTTGGACATGAGATCAGGAGAGGTCAGTCACTGGAGAAGGGCACCATGTTTGGTGAAGGAGAGCACCAGCAAGGCCAAAGTAGCCACTCAGGGAGATGAATAGACACCCCGATTGTCTCTCTGATCTGGTTGGACCAATGAGCAGAAGGATGATGCAAGACTGGACAATGTTCCTTTCTGTTGGGCATAAGGTCACCATGAGTTGTTAGTCAATGACAGCTTTGTATCTACCTCTATCCCCATCAAGACACAAACTATGTCAATACCCTGGAAAACCCCTTGTGAACCCCCCACCTCCAAACATTACTCACCGAATGTAATCACTCCTAGATCTCCAGCACGATGTGTATCTATTCTTCAAGCTCATATTAATGAAAGCATATAGTATGGACTGTTTGATCTGGGTTTAGCTTCTGTTTACTCATCATTATGTCAAGTTTTGTCCAGGTGGCTCTGTGAAACAGTAGCTTGTACCTATTCATTGCTGTGTTCCATTTACATTCCATTGTATAGAACATATCACAGTTTAGGTACCCATTTGAACACTCTTGGAAGGGGCTATAGTGGCCTAGTTGGTCATGTGCTGGGCTGCCGAACACAAGGTAAGCAACCCAAAACCACCAGTGACTCTGTTGGAGAAGGACGAAGCTTTCTACTCCCATAAAGAAGATGATCTTGGAAACCCATAGGGGCAGTGCTACTCCATCCTATTGGGGAAGTTCTACTCTGTCCTATAGGAACAGCCTCTGTCCTATAGGGTCATTTTGAGTGTGAATTGCCCTGATGGCTGTGGGTTTTTGAGTGAGACCACTCTTTCCCATTGTTGCTATTTCTATTATCAAGAGAGGAGCATGGACCTCCTCATGCATGTGCCTAGGTGAGCAGAAAGTGCAAGCTTGGAACCTTCACAAATGGCCTGTGAGACCAATGAGCTAAGAGCTGGAGACCCCAGGTTCTTCTTGGACCTGCCCTGTCCTAGTTTCATGATATGCAAATCATGGTCTGTTTCTGGGTTTACATCTCCTCAACAATAAAATAAATGGGGACTTCTTATACTGAGAGTTTTAACTAAGTAGCAGCAATCTGAAGGAAAGCACCCTCCCTCCGGTAATGCTAAGCCACTGACATCATGTCTATTCTGCCTCATAGCAATCCCATGCTATAAAACAGAGCTATCCAAGGTTATGGATCTTTATAAAAGCCCAGCGCCACATCTTTCTCCCATGGAGCAGCTCGTGGATTTGAACCACCACGCTTTGTGCTTGGTGCTTAACCATTGGACCAACCCAAAGAAATCCATTTCCTCTCTCTGTAAAATAAAGCAAGTTGAAGTTGAAGTAGTCGAATTCTACTCGAGGTCCCTTCCGGATATAAATTCCATGTTTCAAAGGAGTCCCACTTAATATTAATTTTCACAGGGCAACTGGGTATCTTGGATGTGTCAGCTTTTCCCAAGACTCCTTCCAAAAAGAAAACTTTGGCAGAGCAGAAGACAAAGAGATACCGTCCTTCGATGTGCCTGGGTTTCCTTTTCTTTACTATGGGGCTAATGAAGCTGGGCCCATTCCCTTCAAACCTGGCCCATCTGATATTCAGCCCCCCTCCGGTGAAAACCCCCCACCCAAAAGGAAAATTCTTATGTTCTTCTTGAGCTCTGGGCCACCCACAAGACCCAACACAGTGCCTGCTATGAGGTAGGCACTCAGCAGCTGTTTCCTGAATGAATGAAACTGCTTTGGAAACAATAAATCTGTCTGTGAATGTTAACTTTGATTATCATCTCACAGTTATAGCCCATGTGCTGATGGAATCAAATCCCTAGGTAGAGTCATTTATGCAACATGAAATTATAGATTGCTTATCTTGTGCCTTCAATCTTGCTCGTTGCTGAGGGGATTCAAAACATGAGGTATGGTCTCAGGCCTTAAAGAGATGGCTTCGTTCAATTCTACAAACATTTATCTCCAGAACACCTGTGATTGCACCTGGCAAAGTGCCAGGTGTATGGAATAGGTGAATAAATAGCATGTCCTTTTTTCTTTCTCACTTTTATTTGTTTGTTTTGCTTTTCAACTCAATGATTTGCTTGGTGAGATCTCTACTCGCCCCAGCCCCCATGCAATCTGCCTCAAGAATTCTGAGCTGATAGAAAAGATCAACAAATAGATGGTTAACAATTCCATATAAGTGGCTGTGTCATGGAAATGTGTGCATGGTGCTGTATGGGAGCAAATGCAGGGACCCTGAGAATGCTTCTCAGCAGGGATGACATTTTACCAGCCTTAAAGCAGAGGTAGGAAAAACCTGGCCCTTGGGCCATATAAGGCCTGAGAAGTCATCAGTACCAGCTAAGGTCACATACCTCAGCAGAGAGAAACAATTGCAGCATTCACATTAGGAGTGAGTCAATTGATTGCTTGGCAAAATACAGCCAGGCTAAGTTTTAAGGTCATACTTTTGTATGACCCACAAATGATGGTATAAATACCCAAATGGCCTGTGGCAGGGGAAAAAAGTTTCCACTCTTCCTTAAAAGATGAGCAGAAACCGACTCTGAAGAAGTCTTCTCAGTCTCCCACAAGAAGGTGCTAGGGGAAAGAAGGGAAGGGAGGAGGCAAGACTAGTCATTGGGGTGAGGGGTGGGGTGGATACATAGCTGAAGTTGTTGAATACAAGAAAACTGATAATCTGATATACATACATTCACCTACTGCATAATTTTAAAATGAATTTTAAAAGGATTCACCTTGATCTTGAGCCCGATGGCATAGTGGTTGTGTACCAGACTGCGGCCTACTGGGTTGGCGGTTCAAATTCTGCAGCAGCTCTCCAGGAGCAAGGCTGGGCCTCTACTCCCACCAGAAGGCAGTGATGCCCCCCCCCCAAAAAAAAGGATTCACCTTACTGTTATCCTTGCTTCTCTCTTTTCCCCTTACCTTAACCCATAGTTTCCCAAAGTGGGCGCCACCGCCCTCCGGTGGTGTGTGGAAAGATCTAAGGTAAGAGCAGATACCTACACTTTATCTTGGATTCTGGGCTGGAGTACAAAAGGTTTTTGTTGCTAGGGAGGTCATAAGGAATTTTTTTTTAAGAGGACAGTAGACAATATAAGTTTGGGAACCTCTGCCTTCACCATTCTATCACCACCCTCTGCCACAGTGCTGGAAACTCTACCACTGATATTTTGAATACCAACAGGGTGATCCACAGTGGACAGATTTTCACAGAGCTTCTACACTAAGACTAAGAAGAAAGACCTAGCCATCTACTTCCCCAAATCTGCAAAGGAAACCCATATGAAGCATAACTAGCTATTGTTCAAGTTGCCGCTGGGTTGGAAAGGAACAAAACTGCCCAGTGGCTGAAACAAAAGGTTCAAGCATAGTTATGATCATGACAATAGCATAGGACCAGGCAGTGTCATGTTCTGTTGGCAGTGTGCATCTGAGCCAACTCTACAGCAACTGCCAACAACACATGTCGCGCTGTTTGGAAAGCTTTGTGAGGATGAACTCATTTGTTCCTTGAGACATCTCTTTCGGATGGGCACTGATCAATATGAAGAAACCAGGGCACAGAGAGATTAGGAATTTAATCAAGATTATACATGTAATCCTTGGCTAGTGACCAAACCAAGCTTGGAACAGGCCAGCCTAGCCCGTGGTGCTGTGCCCTTAACCATCTACTGAGTGACATAAAACAAAACATTGGAAGTACATCTCTCTGGGTATTGTTTTGTGTGCTTCAAAACAGTTCACAGACGAAAAGGGGGGAGGGGAAGACTAGATTCCTTGCAGCTGAATATTGTTTGAAAAAGTTAAAAATCCTTGAAAAGTAAAGTTAATGAGTCCACTGCTGATGATTGTCTGACTACATTATACTTTAAAATTTAATATACCAATCATAACTTCATTAGTAAGCGGAGTTGTAACAGGTAGCCTTATGTTCCTACACTGACTAAAACTGGAGCTTCCATATAAATTGCACGGCTTTGACGTTTCCTAAAATGTACTGTTTTCTCATCACTCTGTGCTGTTGTCCACACACACACACAACACCAGAACAGAAAGAAACGAAATGTTCTGCTTGACTTCAAATCGCGAGAAAATGTACACTTGGTTGTTTGCAAAACTAGCAGAGAGAGGCATACGAATTGGGGGGCGGGGAGGGGTGAAGAGGCAGTCCACAGTGAGACCTGCAGGCAAGTCTGAAACACCGGAGCAAAAGGGAAGTAGAGTAAAGAAACCTGCCCAACTTGAGCTGCCACTTCGGAACCTGGCAGACTCAGAGAGGGTCAGTTCAATGCTAGGAAGTGGTATCTCCTGCTGCTTCTGAAGCCTTGGGCAGAGTACTGGGTCAGCCTAAGGAGTTCAAAGCTCAAAGCCCTCTGAAAACCTCTCAGTCAAACTCTCCTGGTTGCCTACAAATCAGACATTGGAATACCATCTACATTCTGACAGGGTTCCAAGTGAAGTCACAGGGTAAGGAAGGGAAAATTGGCTTGTACTTCAATAGACTAATCCCTCATTTACACATGTTAATTATTCAGCCCAAAGGGTATCTGTCAGGGTTGGGGGTGTCCTGAGATTTTAGGACGTGAGTCTGGCTATTCTGAATTTTAAGAAGAGAGGCGTTTTAATGCTGTGGGGAAAGCAATGGGGCACTTTCCCATGGGCTAATTCAGCAGGACCTGGAGGTGGGAAGCTGACTTAGCCTGCCAAGCTGTGCATCCACAATGAGCGGTCCTGCCATGCCCCATTGACAGAGTGGAGGCAGCCACTTCCTCCCCCACCACAGCTGCCTGCACACTGACACTTGACTAGAGCCCAGGACACCTGCTGGCCATCTGCCCTTCAGGCTGAATTCAGTTTCAACAACCCCCTTTCCATGGAGCCTTGATCCCTTCATGCTCTCGTAGCTCCCATGTAGGAAGCCTGTCTGTCTTTGGTGGGTTGGGATTTTGAAGTGCTGGCCTGGGCTTTCCAAACTCTGCAGGATGCATTATGTTGCTTGGAACGCACTGGCCTAAGAGGGAAGAATGTCCCCACATGGCACAGAATCATACTTCTACCAGCAACTGATGGGCTGCCCATGTGTGGGGACCACCTGCATCTTAATATGCAGTCTTCCTAAGAACTGCCTGGTATGAAGGGAGCTTCTAAAAGGGCAACCCCTCTCCATGCTGCTCTTCTTCTCGTTTTTTTTGCAAATGAGAGAACAGAGTCTTCAGGAGTTAAATCAATGGCTCTACTCTCTCCTTCTTTTGCTTTAGATTTGGGATTATTTTCTCACCCCTAGTATGAAAATTTGGAAATGCACATGTATGCTGTTAAGAAAGCATGTGAATTTTAGAAGCAATGAGCTTCTGTTTATGGTGATGGGAAATTTGGTCATGGATCTTGGTGATGACTGCACAGTATGATTGATGGAGCTGGTGTCATTGAATTGTCCACATGAAAAATATCGAATTGGTGAATGTTGTGTTACCATCAAAGGTGGAAGGAGGGGGTGGGTGGGGAGAGAAGTAGACGAGAAACTCCCTACAATGAAGCTATCCACTTATCTTTCTGAGGAGGCTGGTAAATTGCAAGAGAGAAAAACAAATTCTCCCCAGCCCCTAGGGGGCTGCAGATTTTCTGACCACTGAAAGACAGTTGGGCAGTGCTTTGATTCATTCCATTGTCCATCCGTCAACAGCTCTGACTTCTAGTCACTCAGACAACAGTGAACATGTGTGGGATTTCTCACTCAGTCCCCAGCACGGGCTGCCTCCCAGGACCAGACAAAGAGTTCTTCTTGTTTGTCCCAGTCAGATTTCATCATGGGAGACAAGAGAGATGCCTGAGGGCTTTGGAGGCAGAAATGACCTCCTTTAAAAAAAAAAGTAGAGGTGAAGAAAGGTGTTCTTTCCATGCTCGGGCCTCTCCTTCCAATAAAATAGACCCAGAAAAGCAGGGGCTTCCAGGACCAGCCCTCAGTGAGCAAGGCAGGGCTGATCCACTGAGGCCCTGGACTTAGGCCTTCTGCTGATGTTGATGAAGGTCAGGACTCGAGGATGTCTCCTCTGAGAGTGATTAGCACAGGCAAGGTGGGTGAGTCTGAAAATTCAATCCGAAGACAGAAAGATTGACTCCGTTAGACAGATCTAATTTCAAATGCTTCTAACATTTCTTCAACAGGTGCCATATTTTGTTGATCCTAAAACACATTTTTCCACATTTTAGTATCTCTGGAAGTAGAATACAACCTATTAATATTGATGATCTGTCATCCTTGACAATTTTTTTTCTTGCCCAGTGGTATATAAAATAATGGTGCATCTTCTCACAACTTACAGGATATTAGATTTTATGAAATATGCTTCAACATGACCAAGTCCTGTGCTGGGTACTTTAACAGAAATTTACTCATCCATTTCCTCTTAGTCCTGACAGCTTCCTTGAGATTCATATATCACACATTCCTTCAGTTAAAGTGTTCAGGGTTGTTTTGTGTGGTCACAGAGGTGTGCACCCATCTGTACAATACACTTTAGAAGATTCCATCACCCTTAAAAGAAGTCCTATGCTCTTTAGCTATGACTCACCCTTAAAAGAAGCCCTACACTCTTTAGCATACAGACCTTTCGGGTCCCTATCTCCCCCAGTTCCATTGTTACTTTAGCTAGCAACCCCATGTACAAGGGAATGAAACAACACCAAGGCCTATGCCAGTATCGCTCTAGGCAACCATCGATCTGTGTTTCCATAGGTTTGCCTATTCTGAGTATTTTGTTTAACTGGAATCAGAAAACAGGTTTCTCTTTGATAAGCTATAATTCACATAGCATGATATTTTCCAGTGTAAGCCATGTTGTAGCAGAAATGAATACTTCCTTCCTCTTTCTAAGTGAACATTTTATTGGATAGATAGATCGTATTTTATTTATTCTTTTATGTATTGATGCTTATGTAGGTTGTCTCCAGCTTTGGGCTACTCGGGATAATCCTAATATGAGCAGTCTTGTGCAGGTCTGTGTACAAACACATGTTTTCATTTTTCTTGGGCATACCACGAAGAGTCAAATTTCTGAGCCAGTAGGAAGTCTGTATTTCTCTTTCTAAAGAACAGCTAGGCTGTCTTCTAACGGGGCTGCATGAGCAGTGTATGCAGGGTTTCATTTCTTCACCTCTTCATCAACAATTGATCTGATCTGACTGTGGGATCTTCACTCTTCCCCTAATGGGTGTTGTGAAGTGGGATCTCATTGTAGTTTTGACGTGTATTATTACCCTGATGACTAATTGAATTCGACTCCATGGGAGTGAGTTTGGTCGGTTGGTTTGGGGATGACTAATAATGTTCAGTATCTTTTTATATGCTTATTTTACATTTGTACATTATTTCTAAAGGGTATTGATCTCATTTTTGGAACAAACTCTTATTATACCATTACCCTGTTGTGGGCTTATGTGGTAGGGATTCTATTAATAGCCTCCATTGTTACTCCTCTCTGTATGCATAGCTTTTCCCAAATAAATTCAAGGCATTCGGACTTAAACTGAACCACATGACTTGCTTTGGCAAATGCTAGTCTAGAAGAGCATTTCCAGTGCAGGGGTGAGTTTCATGCCGCAGGGCTGCTGAGTCGCCCCAGTCATGCTAACCAAGATTCAATGAATGCAGCCAGTTTGGCCAAGCTGTAAGTTTGTTGCTCAGTAGAGCTGCACTCCATAAGGTTTATGACCTCCAATCCCCATCGCATGTGATGACCCACAATAAACCACAGGTCTCTGAGCCAACCTGGAGCCGATCAAATGAATCCCAAAGACTGATGGGCTAAGTCAGATACCCTCCTAACTACTGAAGATAGAAAAGTACCTCAAGAAAAGTTCCAGAGCCTACTAATACAGGTCTGGTGTGTGAATGACATGGGTACACTCTGTTGGCTGGCTAGCATGACTGGCCACTCACAGAAGAGAGATTTTGAGCTTGAGTGACAAAGAGGCATAACCACCCTCCCCCATCTCGAACTCTATGCCTTCCCTGGGCTCCCTGGATGCTCTCTGCCATGTATCCTGTACCCACATGATGTTCTTTCTGGAGCCATTAAAAATGTCTGGTGATGCGTGGAGTTGGCATGAAATTTTAATTATGACTCTTGGTTACCCAAATTAGTCTAAGTAGCACAGCTTTAATTAAAATTTACTGGTTTACATTCCTCCCAAGTTCTGCCCTGATAAAATGGTTTGTTCTTCTTCCAAGTCTGTGTCTCGGGTCTTCTTTGGCTTCTCCGCCTTTTCCTTTAGGCATTTCACATGAGTCATACTTGTGCATCCTATTAGGGGCAATGCAAAAATCTCAAACCACTTTAGCTAGTACGATTATGTCTCCTGTGTTGACATTTTACCAAACATTTTCTCCATGCACAGGTAAGGGTTCCAAAAACCTGGTACATACACAGAGTCTCCAAAGAAGGGTTTTCCCCCCTCTTTTAATTTATTTTTGAATTCTAAATACTATTCCTCAAAACAGTGGGCAGACAGCTTCTGATGAAGGGTAGTGGGCAGAGAACCTCTAGGGATAGTCATTTTAGGCATGCAACTAGTTGCCCTTGAGCCTCTGATGGAGACTAGGAATCTTCTTGAGGAAAAGAAGCACAGACGCGAATATACAACTTTCATCCATTTTCAGAGGCAGCTCAGCCCTTTAGAGCCTCAGGTTTTCTAAGGCCTTAAAGTCTCCTGGACTAACGAACTCATGTAAAAGGGCAAACTGGAGATTCAAAGAGAGGCGGAGTTAAAGGAATGTTTGTCAGCAGTAAATGTGCTTGCTTAGTCGTATGTGTGTGTGTGTGTGTGTGTGTGTGTGTGTGTGTTGTATTGTGCACGTGAGATTATGAGAGAGAAAGACTTTCCTGTTCCTGAAGGGATGTGCTTTCAGGCCCCCCTTTGCCTGGGTCTAGCAGTGGGTCCAAAGCAGGTCACTTTCTTCTTGGGGTCATGGTGTCCACCTCAAATGCAGCTACCCCCCGCCCAAAAAACAAAAATGAACCAAAAAAAAAAACCACTGCCATAGAGTCAATGCTGACTCATAGGGACTCCTTGTGGGTTTTTGAGACTCTATTGATGGGAATAGAAAACAGTCTTTCTTCCTCAGAGCTAGTGGTGGTTTCAAACTGGCAACCATGAGGATCACAGCCCAACACATAGCCCCTCTGCCACCAGAGCTCCAAGAAGTAGTTCAGTTACCAACAATGACCCTCAAATGGTAATGTGGTTACTTCATGGATGCATATGGACTTACTACATCTGAACCACTTGGAAAAACTGTTTTATTATTTCTAAAAAAAAATTTTTTTAAGAAAATGTCTTAGTTCACATAAATTAGAGAAAAAAATTCATGGAGACACTCATATGTATATAAAGAAGAGGTTTTTATCAAGAGCAATTGAACATTGAGAAAGCATTCCAGCCCAGTCAAAATCAAGTCCGGTATTGGCCCATATTTCTGACAGCAATTTATAAAGTCCTCTTCAGAGGCATGAAACGCATGCAATGATGCTGAATGTAGAAGATCACAGGCCAGCCGTGGGAATTCTTGTAGATTCAGTGGCATTGTAAACAGCTCTGTGCTGACAGGGGTCCTAATGTAACTCCTCTAGGCCCAGGGTTCTGGATGCATCAGGGACATCCATGTGGCTTCTCCTCGGGGATGTCTCACAGGGAGTGAGTAAAGACTGAAAGTGTCTCCTCTCTCCAAGAAGGAAAATCAGGATTTCCTAGAATTCTCAGGAGAAGGCCATTTCCACACAGAGACCTTATTAACTATGATCTGACTGACAGGCTAGACTCCACTCCTACATGTTTCATCCTTAAATTGACATTTATGTAACTACTGCAGAAAACCTCACTGTCAACTCCAACACATTTGACCCTATTGTGCAGGGTAGAACTGACCCTGTGAATTTCCCAAACAATAAGTATTTATGGGAAAAAGAAAGCAGCCTCTGTCTCCCTCAGAGTAGCTGGTGGTTTCAAACTGCTGAACTTTCCATTTGCAGCCAACACGCATGCCACCAGGATTCCTGATTGGAACATAGATGTATTTTATTTGTTCAATTTGGTTTGGGCTGTATATATTTTTAGTTGGTTTGGCTTTGGAATTTTGCTTTACTGTTGTACTTCTAGTGGAGTCCGTGATCAGGAAACAGGCCTGGGATCTGTGGTTGGTCAAAGTTGCCCTCGGGTGATTAGGCTACTTGGCCAAGCTTCAGGACCTCAACTTTAAAGGATCCAAGGATCTTCAAGTCACTTCCAGTACCACTGCTCCATGATTCAGTCCGTGTGTGTGTGTGTGTGTGTGTGTGCGAGAGAGAGAGAGAGAGAGAGAGAGAGAGAGAGAGAGAGAGAGAGAGAGATGAATTAGAACAGAGCAGGGTTTTTCATCCCCAGGATCTGCAGCGCTAGGCAAAGTGTGGATAATTGCTAGACACAGTGTGGATAATTGCATGTCCATTTGTATGCTGCCCGAGTGCCCCCGGCAGTTCTCTCATGTCCACATTGGCTGGGTCAGCCACCAGCAGCTGTTGCTGCCTGAGTCAATCCAGTCTGCCTCCCGGATTGGAAAGATGCTCTCCTGAGGTCTGCAGATATACTCTGGGTTCAGCGTCCATCTGATGGGTAGCTGTTCTTGAGTCAGTGGTTTAGGGACTTAGTATACCAGGTGGGAACAAACAGAACCAGAATATCTCTAAAAGTGAGAATTATAACTGAATAATTTCTAACAAAGCCACCGTCCACGTCTTTAAAGGCAGTCAGTTCCATCTTGTGGAAAGGGGGGCGCTCAGGGTCTTGTCCAGCTGTGGGAGTTGGCTATATGGGGATCTCAACAAGCTTCAGAGGCCTCCCTAGAAGCAGCACTGAAATTGGTGCAGACCCTGGAGTCCTTGACGTGAGACACAACACTGGGGACTTCACAAGGAGGAGGGTGAAATGACTACTCACTACTCACTGCTACATTGCAGTGAGAAGAGAATGACCTTGCTGGTCAGAAGGGCCACAGCACCCTGATATGGGTCCAGACAGGGCCAGGGCAGCAGTTGTATGGCTGACCTTAGATTTAAGGCCAAGCTTGAGTGATCTGGTGGTCAAGAGACGTTAAGTGTCAAATTGCCTGAGAAGATCTTGAGGACCCAATCTCTCTATACCCAAAGAAAAGCATATCCTCTTCCTAGTGTCCTCAGTGTGACAGGCAGGCCTGAGACCTATTAAAGATTCTGTTCCAGATGGCCACAGGACAGTGACTACGACCACAGAGCCAATCATGGGACTGCTGTTGGCATCCCAGTGAGTAAAAAATTACGTGAACCCCATACTCTAGTCTATTAAGCGTGCGATAGCCTCATGGGGAAGTTGTACAGATTGCCAACAGCTCACAACACACAGATGCAAAGTGAGCACAGGCTGTTGGGAAATGGGCCAGAAGGGTTGACAGACAGGAGCACGGGCAGGTCCTGGGAATCCCGCTGGTCCTCTGGGGCAGGTGAGGTGAGCCCGGTTTGGAGGGGGGAAGGGGGATATGTAAGCTCTCCTTTCATCTATAACATCCAATTTCGTGTGTGGTTTATGGCCGACCCCAGCCAAGGAAACCAAGTCACAGACCCTGGGAGACAGGGTGGGGAGAGCACCCCCGGGCTGAGAGCCACCACGGTCTGTCACTGCAACCCTCTGTCCTGCTCCGCAGACAGGCTCCAGAGGGAGCTGAGGCACTGAAAGGGGCGGAGGGGTGTGTGCACCAAAAGTGGGCAACAGTGAAGGGTTGCCAGATGACCAAAATGAAATTCAAATCCACACCCTAATGAATCCCAGGTGTTTCTGGCAACATGACCAGTGTTGCAGAATTCTCCAGAGCCATGGGGTCTCGAGTGGAAAATGTTAAGAAAGCCTTACCAGCAAAGCAGCCAGCTCCCCAGCTCTGGCATCCAGCCCTTTGTCAGACCAGAAGGCCCTCGTCCTGGCATTCTCCCACTACCTGACACCCATAACAAAAGCCTTGTTGGTTGGTTTGTTTGTTTGTGTGAACCAGGGTGGGTTTTGACACGCCCAAGGGTGCTAGCATGGCTTCACGCCTGTTTCGGTTTATTTTCCTACCCCTGCCCAACACCATCCTACCCTATGACCAGCGTGAGTGAGGCAGAGGACACCTTGTGCCTCCCCAGGGGGCACCGCTGAGTGCCGTCAGCGCTGGCCTCTTCCAGGAGAGGCTATTTTTAGTGAGGGCACAGAAGTACCGGACCTCCTGGCGGAAGCAGATGCCAAGAAACACAGACCTGCATCCAAAGGCACTTTGATTCGGCTCATTTCAATCCGACCCTCACTCACCCACGAGTCTTACAGCCACCAGCTTCTGGTCCATGGTGTCTTCTGGTTCGTGTGGGGGGAGAGTCTGTTTGTGTTTCCACGTTGCTGGTTAAACGTCTTTTTCAGAATGCGTACTTCTCTGTTCCGATAAGTAGAACACTTTGGCTAAATGGAAGCATGTTCAGATGTCTGCGGCAATCCAGGGCCCCATCCCCATGACTCCAAATGTTGGTCCTCCTTGTTCCATCTTGCACTGTGCACGATGCCAGCCACAGCCCAGTGCTGTGCGGAGTGGACCCTGGAAGGACGTTTCTTAGAACTAAGGAGTCAGATGAAGATGTGCCGCGCTGGCACAGCAGGTGGCCCACCAGTCTGTGCACTCAGTGGAGGTCAGGTCACACCGATGGAAAAACTGGAGCAGAGCCCAAGCCCTTTCAAGATGCCATCCCAGTGAATATGTCCTGTGTCTGCCATGGTTTGACACTTCCTCCCAAAACACAATAAGCAAAAGCAGGTGTGAAGAACGAGTTCCTCGTTGTTAATTGGGCATCAAGTTGGCTCCAACCCATGGGCATACAACACACAGAACGTTGCCTGTGTCATCTTTCTGATCATCCCGGCACTTGACTTAACCTTTTACTGAGTGCTTCACCAAACATGGCGTCCTTTTCCAGGAATTGGTCTTTCTGCATGATGCGTTCCAAAGTCAAAGTCTCACCATTCTTACTTCTAAGGAGCATGCTGGTGGGATTCTTTGGCCAATTCCCTTCTAATTCATTGAAGCCTTACCATAATCCTGTGTACTGGTTCAACAGAGAATTTCTGGATGACTTTAAAACTCCCCAGCATCTCGTCTTAGGTGGAAATATCCCAACTATTGAATTGCCTGTTGTCCTCTCTTTTTTCCCTCTTTTGGCACTGGATTGTAAGCTTCTTCCGTTTTTCTTTCAATTTCTGATGGGGACCAGTCCCCACCCCCTCCCCATCATGCTTTACACAGAGCGTCTCAATAAATATTTGTTCAAAGAAGAAGGAAATGTGTGGCCTGGCATGTTACCCTTGGTTAGCCTAACACATTTGTTGGGTTTCATTTGTTTCGTAAGATCCTGTTAAAAACTTGAGATGTTCATTTGGTTTCATGTCTTCAGGGTGGTCCATTTTCAAATCGCATAGAGTTGAACTCAGGAGTAAAAGAACAAGCAAACAAACAAAAGTTCCCCGTCTAGGAGAGAACATCCGAAACCCAGCACATAGAAATGAAAATGAATGCAGTGCAGTGGAACAGCACTTGCCAGCCCAGAGGTAAATGACCCAGCGCCCACCATGGCCACTGATTACATAGGACCTTGGACCCAGCACCCAACCTGCCTGACCTCAGTTTCCCACCAGTAAAGTGAAGAGGGGCACCTCCAGCACATTGCTAAAATCTTGCTTTGACATCACACGTGCTGGCCCCCCAGTGACACAATGCCCCATTTACAGGTTCCTCTGGGTTGTTCGCAATGAGACTAGAAACACACGGAAAATATCCCTTCCCTACGTGTGGCACTCAAGCAATTCAAGGTGACTGGAGTAATTAGCTTCTCTCGCTGGACCCGCAAAGTCCAACAAAAACCCCTGCAGAAGAGCAGTTGCTTTAATTTGCAAATATCTGTCCTGCCTCGTTCAATTTTTTTTTTCTTCCAAACAACTGCCGGGCATCTGTTGACTTAGCAGAGGTGGGTCCCCTGGTCACTGTTTGCTGTTTGATGGATTGTATACAAAGAGAAAAGGACTTAGAAAAGCAGATCCCAATCCGATTGCATTCGGCGTCCCGAATCTGAGCGTCCTCTGGCCTGCCAAGGCAGATGGAGGCACAGCAGGCAGATAAATGATAACCCTACACTGAATGAACAGTTGAGAGAGAAAGGTCAGACATGAGACGGTACAGAAAGAAAGCACAAGGAACACCAAACATCTGCCCATAGGACACTGGGGACAGAGAAATCTTTCCTCCACAGATTCCATGTGGGTCTATGGACTAATTTACCAATCAGCAGCTGGTCGGTGTTTCCACTGTCCGTTGTATGAGAAACAAGTTTATTACCAACATACAGCAAATGTCTCTGAGCCCAGCTTCTAAGCACATGCAGCCCAGGTGCCTGTACCTTCCCTTTGCATCAGTAGTTTCAACATCGGGCCAGCGCCTGGTTTCTGGGGACACCCAGCTTCCCAGGAGATGCGGTAATAAATTTGCACCAAATTAAAATCAATAGAGTATTATACATTTCCCCCTTGACGTGGTGTGCAGTCTTATTGTAATCTATAGTGTTTGCTTCCCTTTTCTGCCAGTCACACCTACTGGGCATTCATGTGAATGTGCAGTGCCAATAAAACCAGTTGTCCTGGAGTTAATTCTGACTCCTGGTGACCCTGTGGGTGTCTCAATATAACTGTGTTCCATAGGGTTTCTGATTGTTTGTTTGTTTGTTAGATCTCAGGTATTTCTTCTGAGGTGCCTCTGGGCAGACTGGAGCCTCATCTTTGGGTTAGCAAACAAGTCTGTTAGCCATTCACACCAGTACCTGGGGATGCCAACGGGGATAGTGGTAGGGAAATCACTTAGACCCATTCCCATCACCATGGCTTCCATAGCGGGCATCTCTTTTTTTAAATCATTTTACTGGGGGCTCATACAACTCTTATCACAATCCATCCACCCATCCATTGTGTCAAGCACATCTGTACATTTGTTGCCCTCATCATTCTCAAAACATTTGCTTTCTACTTGAGCCCTTATTATCAGCTTCTCATTTTTCCCCTACCTCCCTGCTCCCCCTTTCTTTATAAATCCTTGATAATTTATAAATTATTATTATTATGTCATATCTTACACTATTCAATGTCTCCCTTCACCCACTTTCCATATAGGAAGGATGTTATATATAGATCCTTGTAATCTGTTTCCCCTTTCCACCTCACCTTCCTTCCACCCTCCCAGTATCACCACTCTCACCACTGGTCCTGAAGGGATCATCTGTCCTGGATTCCCAGTCTTTCCAATGTCTATCTGGACCAGTGTACATCCTCTGGTCTAGCTGAATTTGTAAGGTAGAATTGGGATCATGATAATGTATGTTTGCAGGGCACGGGGGTGGGGGAACATTTAAGAACTTGAGGTAAGTTGTATGTTGCATCGTTGCTACACTGTACCCTGACTGGCTCCTCCCTGCAGCCCTTCAGTAAGGGGATGTCCAATAGCCTACTTTGGGTCCCCAATCTGCATGCCCCCTCATTCACAATGATATGATTTTTTTGTTCTTTGATGCCTGGTGCCTGATCCCTTCGATGCCTCCTTCTTATCACACAGACTGTTCTGTTTCTTCCACGTGGACTTTGTTGTTTCTGAGCTAGATGGCCGCTTGGTTTACCTTCAAGCTTTTAAGATCCCAGACGTGTAGCAGGCTTCTTATTTTTTATGTTCTTGATTTTTTTTTCCTCATAAAAGGTGACTGCCCTAGAGGAGTTTGTGAGAAGCACAGGAAGCTCCCTGCTCAGCAGATTCTTCCCTCTAATTAAGAAGCAGCCTTTCCTATGACTTCCACTTAGGTGGACTCCCAGGTCAGGTCTGCTGGGTCCTCTGCACCATGAGTCATGGAGAGTGGATGATGGAACCCGCAGCAAAGAAACAAGTGTCTGGGATAAGCCTGCTCTCTCCATAGCCCCCTAGGATGTGCAAAACCCTCAGAAGAAAAGCATGTTTGTGAAGGTCTCCATTGTTTTCCATTGCTCTTCTGTGTTCTACGGACAACTTCGGGCAAGTTACCACAAAAATTTCTTCTCATCCTCTGCTTGTGAAGTGGAAGTGATGAGCCCTACCATGTAGTGCTGCCCTGAGGATTACAATTGATGAGGCGTTCGGATTATTTTTAAACTATAAATTGCTGCATAAGCTTAAGATATTGTTATAGTTGTAATAATAGCAGTTGGGCAAGAGGCATTGATCATCCCTGAAGTTCCTTTGCACATGATTTATAGCTCCTATCTGCATACTGCAGACCAACTTTGCGGTTAGTTCTGGTGATCTTCTTTCTGTTTGTTTTCTTATTATTCATTCTCCTTCAGATGCATAAAAACATCATCCACAGCTACCATGCAGCTAACTTTTGATTTGACTATAATTAATTCCATGCTATGATGGTCATTTTGCACATATCCAGCAACTGAGACGGAGTTTCCACTAAGTTTCATTCATTCATTCAATTGCTGCCTCCTGTTTAAATGAATTGCCTTCCCATAATGTAGTTATTCTGACAAACACCGATGGTGGCCAGCCTTCTACTACTCAAATACTTTGAAGCTATTAACTGCCATTTGATTATCTTGAACTATGATTCGATGCCCTTTATTTGCCATTAGGCATATTAGGTCATGGCATAACTGAGTCTCTGTAAGAGGGAGCTGATGGTGTCATTGGTTAAGTGGTAGGCCACTAACCACGAGGCCAATAATTCAAATGTGCCAGCCACTGTGAGGGAGAAAGTTCAACTGCTCTCTGCCATAAAGATTCATGGCCACAGGATATCTGTGGAGGCGTTCTACTCTGTTCTCTTGGTCACTGCAAATCAGAGTCAGCTCCATGGTAGTGAGCTTTTCAATTTGGCAATGAGCAAGAGCACGACTTGGAACCAAACAGAATTTGACCCTACTTCAAGCTCCACTCCTTGCCACCTTCATCGCTCAGAGAATTTATTCCACGATAGTGTCATGAGGAATTAATCTGTAAGGTCCTGGTCCTTTTTACGCTGAAACTTATACATTTGCCTAGTGGATCTGTGGAATTCAATAAATGATTCTCATTCTTATCTTTAGGAGATATAATAGGAGATGGGTCATCAAAGGATAAAGATTAGTGATAACTCCTACAACCACTCTCCTCTGAATAATCTTATCCCCATGCTATGACACCTTCCATATAAGTCAGCTTCTGAATAATTATTTTTGCCCCCCAAATGGGATATATGTGTATAGATATAGATATGCTAGTTGTTGTGAAACAGTATGGAGGTGTTTGTTGTCAGTCTAAGTAGCATCTAATGCATTGTTAATAAATAGAAATAAGACTGAGATGCAGAAATGGTAGGGCCTGTAATATTTATTTCCTTACTCATCTAACCTTTGCCAGCTCACAAAATAAATTTCAGCCAGATTATCTAGACACACATTCAAAGCAGCAAGTATTGGTTAAGCACATCGTTCCCAAATTAAAGCTGAATGGGGGTAAGGGGGAAATCCCTACCCTCAAGGTACGTGCAGCTTTGTAGGGAAGACACATTTGAAAGTAGATAGATTGCAGTCATTTTTGCTGAACACTAGACAGGAAGTTGTATTCCAGATAGAGAGGTAGCCAAGGAGAAATAATGTTCACTTCAACTAGGAAAGTGGCTGGAGAAGAAAAGGGCATTATTATGGAGTTGCCAAATGCACAAGGTACCATCTCAACTATCATGTCAGCCAAAGATTGATTACTTGTTACAAGAACAACATCTTGCTCCATGCTGGGGCGTGGGTTCCAGCTGCAGGCCCTTCAGACTACTGTGATGCACTCCCCAACGCCTCTTGTCATGGCCACAAAGTGTTCATCAGCCCAACTGAGCCAGGAGACTGGAAGCTGAGACCCTGGCAGAGCACCCTGAGGAACCAGTTCTCCTATGCTTCGAACTCAAATGAGTTTCACAGCGTTTGCAGAGCTAGAGCTATGAGGGTCCTATCCTCATCAAATGTTACATAGTATCTCCTAACAGAATCATATGCCATTTTGAATTGCTATTTAAAACCAATTTCTGTGATCAATTAACAATGTGACAATGAACTCTCATATACTTCTGTCTTGGTCAAGCCCAGAATGTGATCCACAGTGGCTCCTTCACTGCTAGAAAACCTAGGGAAGCAACTGAGAAGTCAACCACTTAGAGGGCAGGGCAAGGACTGGCTACAAACAGTGACACTGGAAGACTCTTCATGGTCCTTGGAGGAGAGGGAGTGATATGGTAGTAAGGTCATTCAGAGGCAGGTAGGTCCAGTGAAACTGATAATATCTATCCTTTGGTGAGGACTGTCTTCCAATTCCTCCAGAGGCTAAGAACCCAAACCATTCAGTGATTTCCACAGCCCTATTCAACAAGGGAGAAGGTGGAGCGAACACACTATCCTAACCATTTAATATGGCAAGTGTATATGTGTGCATTGAAATAATGAGCACTTGTGGATGGGTGACCCTCATATGGAACCACCTTAGGGAGCTATTCCAATAACGGGGTGGGTGCTTTCTAGGTAGGGAAGCAGCCAATGAGGAGAAGAGAAGGGGGTTGTAATGAGAGTGGGTAGAGCAAGCTGCATTTGAAGGCAGAGGCACAAGGTGCTAAGCTCAAGGGGCTGTAAACAAGCTAGTTCTGCACAAAAGAAGAATCATGGAGACGACCTTAAAGCAAAAGCTACCTGCCAGGACCTATCTGGCAACTAGAAGCACGCGGTGGCTGCACTCAGCTGAACTCTAAGCTGCTGCCTGCAATCTACCAGCATGAAGCAAATAAATGAAAAAGAACTGTAACATTAACTTACTGTACATGCCTGTTATTAGAAGACTGATTGAGAACTAGATGCTATTGCCTTTCAGGGGGCACCTAGCATGAATTTATGTACTTTGAAGTTGTCTAGAACATTCTCTCTCAGGATATAGTAATTGTCTTAAGTTTCTTTACTGAGTTTCCAGAAGAGGAAACTGAGACCTAATGAGGTAAAGGAACTTGCTCCCATCACCCAGATCATAAGCACCAGGGCCAGAATTTGCACATGGTTCTATTCACTTCCAAAGCCACATCTCCAAGGTCAGAGCACAGCTTCCCAGAGAAGGAGAAGCAGGGTTCTGTGGGAATGCTCCATACAGTAAGTAGTCTTTGATGAAGGGACCCTAATAGTACCACAGCCGAAGCACTTGCGGGAAAGCTGAAAGGCTGCCAGTTACAACCCTAGCTAGTGGCTCTGCCGGAGAAACAAAGACCTAGTGACCGGATTCTGGAAGAAAGTCCTTGCAGACAGTCCCACTTGGTCACATGGTGTCACTATGAATTCACAATCAACTCACTACACCCAACAGCAAGGTTTTCATAAGAGCTGCTTTCAGCCAACCCCAAGGACTTTCAGTGCTCATTCTTTTCCAGAACTGGGCCGAACTGCCTTTTGTGATGAGAACCATAGCCCTCTGGAGAACGGCTGCCTTAAAGGGAATTCTCTTTCCCCACAGTAGTCCCACAGCCTGCATTGGCCAGCATTCTGGCTCCAGCCAATGCCTGTGAGATGCTATCCCAGATCCTGGCCTTGGTACCTGGCCTTGAATATGACTTGCTTCCTTGACTGAAAAATGAGAAACACCACACAGAACTTCTTGGACAGGGGGAAAGTGTTCCAGTGTGATTGATGCATTGCTCCCAGCAGGGTGAACTTAAGCTAGCCCTTCCGGGCTGACCTACTCTGTACTACCATCCTCAGGTAGGCCTTAATTCTAGAACATTTCCCTGTTTTCTCAATGAATGCAGTGGACAGATGAGGACAGGAAGCCCAGCTAGCCTTCCTTGCCCTCAGATACCACCGGCTGTCAGCTCAGGCTCCCTCACACTGGAGATCCATTGCCTGCCTCCTCATTCCATTAGGGAATTTTAGATAGAGCTGGGGCCCAGACTTCCAGAGGAGATAGGCGTTGAGACACTTGTTGTGCTCTTAGGACCACACACTCTCTATGGACGAGAGAGCCATTTAGTCGAGGAAGATGGTTTCTGGATAGAATTCATTGAAAACTGTCACATGTTCAGCCCACTGTTCTTCCTATTTCCATGGCAAATAGGGAGGTGATGAGAGTGAGCTTAACTTAAAATGGGCACCAGCCCTGGCTGAGAAGAGAGGTCGAGTCCAATTGGTTCCAATTGAACTCACTGGGTCCTCCACAAAATTACCAGTGTTCAACCTGCTCTGCCAAGGACTGACTGACTGGTCGCCTGTGATGACAACACCCATGGGCTTGTGTGAAGCCTAGCAGGCCAATACTTGGGGTAACTGTTGAATGATGCTTAACATAGACACAGAAGAATCTTCCCAGTATCAACATAGAGCAAAAACACACATTTCCAAAAGCCAGAACAAGTGAGAAATGCATTCTTAGAATAAACCAGTTGACTGCAGGATAGAGGTCTTTTCTGGTTGGGTCTTGAACTAGTTAAGAAGCATCAGTTCTCCACATTGCATTGGGTATATACATGGGAAGGAAAAGATTCTAAATTGCAGTCAGGTTTGGGGAAGAGCAGGCTTATTTGGAATTACATGGAACCACAGAAGACAATGCAGACACCATGTTTCCTGTCTGGTAGATTCTCAGACTTTGTTCAAACTCCCATCCTGCCCCTTAGAAGAAATAAGATTTCGGGCCAGTATGCTAATCTGTGGTTTCCTCATCGGTAGCATAGGAGTGATGATACTACTCGCTTTATCGCTATAGTATATGGAACAGTGTGTGTTAACTGGTTAGAGTCACACCAGTACAGAATAAGAATGTAAACCGGACAGCAATTCCTTATAGGAGCAGAGTTCTGATGGTGGGGACTCTGAAGGCTACATGGTATAGGTATAAAAGCCGGTCTTACTGGGAGAAGAAAAAGAAGGTGTCACAGAAAGAAAGTGACAGACACAAAGGCACTGTCATCAAGCATTCATGGAGTGCCACCATAGAACGTGGGTGCAAGGAGGAATGATCTTAAAAATCCTGTGGTACAGGCAGTATTCTCAAATAGGTTTTCATTGTTGTTGTTGTTGTTGTGTGCTGTGTCCATTTGGTTCTGACTCATAATGCTTCTACAGAACAGAGCAGAAGTGCCTCCCAGCGTTTTCTGGACAAGCATGTGTTTTTTCTGGAAGCAAAATGCCAGCTCTTTTCTTCCATGAAGCTGCTGGTGCATTCAAACTGGCAACCCTTTGGTTAGCAGACAAACACTTACCATTGAGCCTTCAAGGGCTCCTGGAGGAAGAACAATGTAAATAAAATCCAATCATGACAGGAGCTCATTTGATCTAGAGCCTCTAGTAGATTTCCCATGGGATGCCCCCTCTGCATAGCTGTCCAATAGCATCTCATCTTTTAAATCTGCTGGAGCAAACTAAACACCTTGGCTTGTGGAGTGTACGGTATGCTGAGCCCGTGAAAGCTCGCTGGGCCCCACCTTTCCTAAGTGCATTCTTTGTGTGGAAGAAGTGAGAACAACAACAACCCGCAGAGGGGGGCCTAGACAACGATGCAAACAGAGGCCTCACAACCTCCTTCTTCCGACAAGGACCCCCAGCACATCTGAATCAGCTATAAATGGCCATTCTGGAAGCCTGGTTTATCAAAGGCAAGGCCCAAGAGTCCAACCGAGTGCCAAATGGAAGGAGAGACTGCAGGAAAGCGGAGGACACAGAGACTGACTGACCACCAGCACCTGGCCAGCCATCCCGGCATAGCCGGGCCACCTTGAAATGGAGTGAGCAACTTCCCAGCCAAAGTCCAGAGGGAGTGACTCCACCCAGGCCCAGGCCAGGCAGGTCGGCTCACTGCCCTGTGAAAGTGAAAGGCACTTACTTCACCTGCTATGCTCACAGAGACTTGCCTGAGGCTGGTTACAGATCTACAGTGCCCTTAACCCCACCGATTCATGCTTCCTACACACCCATCAACACCTCATCCACTAAGGACCATTGGTACCTGCTCCTTTGCTCAGCCACTCATGTCAGGACCTTTAGACTGGCAGTACCCGCCTCTCTGTTTGACCAGAACAGAGTCCTTGGTCTAGTGCCAAGGACTAGAACAGGAGAACCACTTCTTTTTCAGTGGGGGATGCACAGCCCACTGTTACACCCAGCAGGAGTGGGGCCCAGGAATCTGTGTGGCCAACAAGAGTCCTCAGTGGGTCACCAGGCAGAGCTTGGAAGCCTGCCTTAGCAGTCCAGTGCCAAGAAGGAAGTGCTCCTGGTTCTTGAGCCCCAGAAGTTTGTCAGCATTGTCTTGTTAAATGGCACCTGCATCTGTCACCCAGGCAAAGGGGACTGGGAAGGAGGCCTAGGCTGGAGGGAAGGCATTTTTCAATCTCCTCTGTAGCACCTTTGTTTGCACACCTGCATATTTCCCCCCATTTTTGAGCGCAACCCTCTATGAATAATTGCAGTTTTGCTAATTAAATCTGAGAGCACCTGTTTCTTAATCAATATTAATTCATCTCATGGACACAGAATGTGTAATGAATCATTCTGGGGTCTGTGGTGGGGGGATTAAATTTGAAAAAGCACCCAGTGTGCATCTGCAGCCTGATGGGCTGAGGACAGAACTCCTGTCTGGGATCAGGAAGGGGAGGACTGGGCTGCCAGATAGGAAAAGAGGCCTGGAGGCCAGGTTACCTGTGGCATGGTTTTGACTCCAGGCAGCTTCGGCCCACCTATCTTTTCCAGCCCCAAATACCTGCCCTAGTGCCACACCCTAGAAAAGTCTTTCTTGAGTGCGGCCACCTTCAGCTGTCTGCAACGGACTGCTCTAGATGATCACAGATGATAGACTCTTGACAGATGTCACACTTTGTTAAGAGGCTCTGTTCTAACAGCCTAGAAGTGACTGCAGAGAACGTGGTTTGACCACATGGTAATGGCCCTGAGGACTGTCGAATCGCATCTCACACCTTTACACTGAGGAAATAGACTACTGCTCAATCATCGGCTCAGTTCCAAGTTGTAAAGCACCTACATTTCCCCAGACCCTGTGTTCTGTGTGGCACCTGGGGATGGGCAGAGCACTGCTTCTGCTCCCAGCTCATGGGAGAGGTGGCCAGGATACTGGCCATCTGGGTAAAGTATGTGAAAAAGAGCAAGGGAGGGATTGGACAACTGAAGCTTAATACCTCTCCCATAAGGAATTGTGCCTAGAAGGGTCATATTAATGGACTACATCCATTAATGTGCAGGGAGGAGGAGTTAGGGACATTTTTCCAAAGAAAGCAGCTTCTGAGATGAAACTGTGGAGGGACTAGGAGCACAGAGCCTCACTCTGCTGTGTCAAAGTGTTGAAAGTGATGTGACCTCATACTGTCCCTAAAAGGCTCTACTGTGAGTCCACTGACCCACTGGGTGCCTTGTGTTTTTTCTTAAACAATAAACACCAAGTCGTGTCAGAGTCACTGACAGCAACACTTGACTCATAAGTGAATTTCAAGGCAGCTTTACTGTTCTCTTGGTCTTTAACTATATTCTATTATGTATTACACTCCTAGCATTGAATTTTAAAATTACATGAATCACTTCATTTTTCTGTTTAGCTGTTACCTATCTAGTGCATAGCAAGGTTTCCTCATTGCTGTATCTGAGATGTAGTCCATTAATATGACCCTTCTGGCCACAATTTCTTATGTGAGGCATCATAATTCTTAGCTGTCTATGGCTACAATGTCATTTTTGAGGGTGTTCTCTGTTGCAGGTACAAGGTGGACTACATCTTTAGACTCTACTAGTGGGTGTGAATTAAGGTTCCATCTTTTGTTTCCTTGGGGGTACGTTGTGCTAACTCCGTGAAAGCTATTCTCCTGGATATGAGAGCCACCTTGGATACAGAGAGAAGGCCCAGGACCATCTGGAGAACATGCTTCTGCCCTATCTCAAGTGGTGGAAACTGAGACTACAGGCACCACTGACTGCGAAGGGGCAGTGTGTTTGGCACCAGTGAATGGGACCAAACAAGAGGGATGACGCTAAGACTCCAGGACTTTGAGACAAATCAATACGTGACTTTCCTGGTTCACAGAGGGAGAGAGAGGCCAAGAGACCATGTAACTGAGAGACTGAGGACCAGAGAGAGACTTGTTTCCTGGTTGAGAGATGCAGCTGTGGACCTGCTGTGTCTTCACTGTGTACTCATCCTGACTTGTGATCATCTATCGACTTCCTTAAGAACGCCCATCGATGTGTTATTGCCTGTGGGCTCTGTGTGGACACTGCAGTGAATTACACAGAAATAGAGTGTCATGGGAGGAACTGTGGTGTCCAAATAAGGAAAGAAAGATGGAGTGGGAATGTATCTCTTACCCCCTGCCTTTTGGCAGTGTGGAAGCCAGAGGAGGTCAGATATAACCACCCCCAGGCCATTCATGGAAGCATTCAAAGTTCAGGTGTTCTTTCATCATTCTGTTGCATTTAAACTTCTGTTTTCTTTAATAGTCAAAATGAATTCTACTTAATATGTCAGTTTTTGAACCATCTATCCCATTCACCCACATGTCATCCAAGTATGGTGCGATAAACAGATCAAGAGAAAGTTTGTGGAATAGCAACCAAGATCTGGAGCACAAGTGGAAATAGATAACTCCCAGGCAGTGACACAGGCCAGTGAGCCCAGTCTACAGCAAGGCCAATCGGCCAAGCCAGAACTCTGCAACATGCTCCGGTCTGTGCGGGCTGAGGTTCCTCTGTGTGCCCAGAACTATCTTTCTTTCTCTTTTTTTTCCTTTTTTTTTTTTTTTGGTGCTGAAACCTGGGAAAGAACCAATACAGTGCTTTATCATGTGAGCCAGTACACTGAACACTGAGGGGTCCCAAGGGAAACAAACTCCCGGAGCAGACAGGATAAGCCCACGGCTGCTGTGATGATGCCAAATGAGCAAACCTTCACTCATAGCTTCATCTTTTATCCAACACAACCTCTCTCTGCTATTGTTTACCAAAAGAAGGTGTTAGAAGAGGCTGGATTCAAAGCCAAAACACAGAACAGAAGAATCTTTTCTACCCCAGCCGAGTGGGACCCCAGAAACTCATATACCCTCACAGCGAGAAGACCCCACCCTCACCCCACCTCTAGCCCTCTGTAACCCACTGCCATCAAGTCGATTCTGACTCAGAGAGAACCCATGGAACACAGTAGAACTATACTTTGCATTTCTGAGACTATGAATCTTTATGGGAGTAGATGGCCTCATCATCTTCCCATGAAGCAACCAGTGGGTTTAAAGTATCAACCTCCTGGTTAACAATTCAGTGTGTAACCCATTGATACATCAGTGCTCATTCTGTCCTTCTTCAGAAATGGTAATATCTGCAATTCAGTCACAATCACATCTTGTGCTCAGCCTGGGAGCTATTCTCTAATGAATAATGTGACTTTGCAAGAATCTAATCATCCGCATTATATGCTGCTTCTATTTCCCAAGTTCTGAAAGCAATGGAGTGTCATGGACAGCAGGGTGCCATCCTGACATGTTCCTGTCTCTTGACCAGTGTCTCCCAAAGCCAACACCGCTTCTCCACTTGGAGCGCTCACAAAAACTTCAAACTCCAATATTCAAAACAAGATGAAACATTGGAGTCTTGAACCAAAGTCTCCAGCTGACCAGGTCCCACAGTGCCTTACAATGACGCACACTGCTATGCAGACAGAAACATGCGAATAGGACTTGAGTTCTCTTCTCACTTTGCACAGCCTGTAAATCCTCCAACAGGCATCTTCCTGTAGCAGTCATTCCTGCCCTTATCCTCTTGAGCTACCAACTGCCCAGAGTTGCTTCTGATAGTCAGAGTTCACTCTCATCCTGGGGACAGGCAGGCCTGCAGAGCCAGGATCCGCCCACAACCAGGGGCAAACTGCAAGTAACTGATTGGACCTCTTGGGTAAACTACTGAGGCCAACACAGTAGCCTCCAGCCCCAGGCGCTACCCAGCACTTGACTGAGTCACTGCAACCTTCATTTGATTTAATTCCAGCGAATTTTCATTTAAAAGCAGACACTCCATTCCCCGGTGTGGGACAGCTTTTCAGTACGCATAAGACCACGTAGGCCTGTGAATCTGCCCTTTCCATCGCAAATTTTCTGGAATGAAAACCTCAACCCTAGCGTGTCTGCTGGAAGCTCGGTGTTCACATTGCGATGCCCTGTGGGTGAAAATTGCACTCTGGAATCCAGAGACTACGCGTCATGATGCGCAGACGCGATCTCATGAATCGTCATCATCTTGTGGAGAGGCTGCAATGATCATCTCCGGCACCCTTTTGGTTAGATTGACACAGGCGGCGGGCGGCCCGTGGGTCTCGCCATGTGAACTTCTCTGGCCCCTGCCACACAGCTTGCTTTGTCTCGTCACTGTCGCCGCGAGCTCCAGCATCGCAGGCATCCGCAGAGAAATCCCTGAGATGGCCTGGAGACGCTGAGGGCCACACTGCTGCAAAAGCAGGTGACCAACCACACTCACACTGTGAACCCTCTCTGCGGCAGTAACTGGGAAACTGGGGGGGGGGGCCATGCCCTTCACATCTATGGTGCTCAAGAGTCAGCTGTATGCTAATGAGTTTCACCTGTTTTGCCTTTTGAAAACGACAGCTGCTGTAAGAAGTTTCATTTCAGCTGTAGGTACTGCTACCACCAGGTGCTCCAGAGAGAGCCATGTCGTCACTCACAAAGGAGTGATCAGTCACCCCTCCTGAACTGCCTTCTAGTCTCTGCCTCCCATCATCCCTGCCCTGCTGGTATTCTCAAAGAACTCAGTCACTCCACTGGAATCTTTTGGGATCCATTGGAGCTGCCCAAAGCATAACCACCTGAACACCTGCACAGTACAAGTCCACCTCTTCAATAGAATGACCGGGATGATGGAGGTGCCCTTTTCCCTGGGAGCCCAACTTCTCCTACTTCTTAGTCTAATCAAGCTCCCTCTTTACCAGGCAGCTTCAGAAATCTTGGATAAACCCAGCTCTCAACATAATCCATTCTTCCTGGGGGGCAGGGGAATCCATTCCTTGGTTTTGTCAAGTGCCGTCATGTTGGCTTTCAACTCATGACAACCACATGCGACAGGGCTGTCTAATCTTCCTAGGAACGGACCCATACAGCCCCTGGATGGGTTTGAACTGTGAGACTTTGGGTTGGCAGCGGAACACTTAACCTTTGTAACATCCAATGACTTTCCATGAATCTTCAGGGGGGGAAGCATGTCCTAAATCTGACCCACAAGACCCTGCATGAATAGCTTCCCCCTCCAGTTCAGTCTTGCTCACACTCCTCCCACCCACCCACCTTCTCTGTTTCAACCACACCTGGCCTCTTATTGTGGGTGCCCTGTGCTGGTACTGTCTCTGATTCTGCTCCATGGACCTGTTCAGCTGCACCTCATCCTTCAGAGCCCAGTTTAAATGTCACTTGTTCAGAGAAGTCAACCTCCCCCCACCTCCAGCCAAGATGGTGCCAGGTGCCTGTTATGTATTCCCCTACTATCCTTACTTCGCTTCTTCATCCTGATGACTGTGGAATTGGGTAATTAATTATTGAACATCTCTCTCCATCATTAAAATATGTCTTTATGTGGAATGTTCATTTTAAAAGCTGTGCCGTGACACCAAGCGATTGCTGTGAGCTGCGGGTCAAGGCCAGCCCTGGGCTTGTGGCGACCCATGTACGACAGAAGGTGGTGGCCTATAGGACTGTCACTGGCTGGTGCACTTTTGAACCTATCTCAGTCTGGATGGCATGCTAACACCTCTGTGTGGCCGCCCATTCGGCACCCCACAGGTGTCATTGACTGACAGGTGGGGTCCTGAGGAGGTGCCTTTGCAGGACCTGAACCCAGGTCTCCTGCATTGAAGGCAAGAATTCCACCACTGCCTCATGCCCAATAAATATATGTGGGGAAAATATAAGATGTGTAATGTTAGGTAGGCTTCTTCTCACTTGTGTTTGAGGTGGTTATAGGCTTCTTCTCACTTGTGCCCCTAGCCCCTTTGCACCCCATACATTGTAAATTCAGAGAGAAATAGACCCAGGAGGCAGACCGATAGACTAAGGTGTGATACAAAGTGAACTTGAGAATATGGCCCACCCCAAGCCTGCAGGTGGAATTTACTCTAGAGAACCACCCTCAGATCAGGGAAGTCTGGATGTCAACAGTGCCAGCATTGCCAAGAACGCTGAGCAGAGAATCCGGGTGTCCCTGCTCTATTGACAGTCAGTTCTGGGAAGAGGCAAAGGCAACGAGGTCCACACGGCCAGTTTCTTCTCCCACGTTCACCAAGCAGGCAAGTCAGCCTCTCCTTCAGGTGAAACCAGAACTTTTCTCTGCATCAGAAAAGGGCAGAGGGAGATTAGGGCTACTCTCTAGGACAGGCGTCCTCAAACTACAGCTCACAGGCCACATGTGGCCCACCGAGGACATCTATCCGGCCCCTGGGTGTTTTTGCTGCCACTGCCTGTGCCGGTTAGCAACCAACTCATCCAGGGCCAGCAGCGAATTTGTTCATAGTTTTTGTTTTCTTTTTTTAAATAATAGTCTGGCCCTCTAATGGTCTGAGGGAGAGTGAACTGGCCCCCTGTTTAAAAAGTTTGAAGACCCCTGCTCTAGGACCTCAGGGCTCCTTCCAGAGAAGGCGCTGTGAGAGGGAACACCAATGAGATGAGTGGTTGAGAGGGTCAAGACATCGGAAATGCTGCGAAGAGCACCCAGGTGTGCTCGAAAAACACAAGGTCTTATCAAAAACAACTAGGCCCAGAGCTGGGCTGCTCTTTCTTTCCTCCTAGTACTGTTTAAGGAGCAAGTAAATAATGAAAAATTAGAAACTGTTCATTGGCTAGGACACTCAAGCTACTGGCCCCCTAGCCCTGCTCTTTGGTGGCCTTGAATGAAGCAGGTCCCTCCCAGCCAGCATCATGCCCCTACCCCGCTCACCAAATAAAACGTCCAAGCAGGTGGATTTGTGGGCTGGGAGGGAGGCGAGGGAACTAACAACAACAGCAGCAGCAACCACAACTTCAATTAAAAATGTGCTAAAGTCCTTTGAAAATTCATAAGTCACAGCTATGGAGCTGGTCCAGTGCTTACGTTCTGACAGCCTGACAGCTTCGCTGGGTGAACCCTTTTGAAAAAGTAACTTGCAAACATGTACAAATGGCAACTTTCATGTTTTAAGTCACACAGATCTAATTACATGATTATTCATGACTTTGGGGCAATGTTCTTGATTATGGGAAGATGCCAATATCCCCAGTCCTGTCCCAAATTCCTAAGAAGCCCCAAGAATCAAAGAAAAGCTCGCAAAGCCCCCTCTCCATAGAAGAGGAGGGAGGATGGACTGTGAATGGTGCTGGGACTTGGGGTGTGTCCTTGCCTGGAGACTTATAAATATGCTCAAGCAGAAGCTGTGGGAAAGACCCATCTCGTCCAGCGACAGGGGCCCTGTGATTGACTTTGAGTTGCACGCAGCAGTGAGAGACATCCTTGCAATAGCAGTGAGGGTAATACTAGGAACTATTCATATGAAACTACAAATGATTGCTGTTAATTGAGCAACTGCTGCCTACCAGGTATTCTTCTCGCGGTATACAGGCATTATCTTTCTTAATCTTAACATGAAACTAGGAGCTAAAACTCTTCTCTCCACTTGGCACATCAGCAAAGTGAGACCGGAGAGGCTCAGGAGGTTGTAGGAGAGTGAAAAAGACCAGAAGTAATCAGAGGAGGGAGGGGACCAAATTCCCAGCACAGAGTCGTCGACGCCGTATCACATGGTTGCAGCTGAGCCTTGGCTCTGTGAGCAATAGTGTGGCATGGACAAAGGTCACTCACACATCTCATCTGCTAGATGGGCTGCCGGGTCTCCGAGGTCTCTGTGGGAAGCCATTGGAACCAGCATACAGTCTGCGAACCAGCTCAGCACTGGTCAAATCTTCCCCGGCTGGTCTCCCCCATTCTGTCCCTTTCCCACTAGCCAGAACCTAGGAAGGCTTTGGCACACAATGCTTGCTGCTCCAGGGAAGAGTCAGGGCTGACTTTCACATTCTCGAACTCCAGACAAAGTACTGGGCATGCCAGGGCAGCCACCAAGGCAAAAGCAGGGAAATTGGGGAAGATAGAACGTCAATGAATTCCATATGCATCACTCTTGAGTTTCATAGAAAGCTGAGGATCCATCAGTCCATTGCAGCCACTACTGAGAAGCATGAACTGCATGCAAGGCGTGACACAGGGAGCAAGCACATTCCCTTGACTCACTACTCTGGGAGGTGGAATGGTGAGGAAAGGACATGCATGGGATGGTGACTTTTCACCACCTCCTAGCTAACAAGGGCGCCATACCTCCTTTCTGAGGCTCGGTTTCCATGTCTATCCAGTGAACATAACTCCTGTGTAGACTCGTGGAGACACTATGATGATCTAATGAGATGCTATGCTTTGTGCAGGGTCTGGCCCATAGGAAACATGGATCCCCTTTAGCAAATATTAGTATGAATATTTTTATTAGTTTGCAGTCCAATGGTCTCCGGGGAGCTCTGTGGTGCCTCCCATACTTTGGTTGATTTAGAACTCTTTGTTCCTCTGTAGTTGATGGCACGAGGGCTGATGATGTTGTGGCAGCACTAGGTGACTTGCACCTCACCACAGATCTCTCTGATTTAGAGCTTAACTCCTGCCTTGAAAGCATCTTATTTCTGGAAGAAAACACAAAACAAAAACAAATGCAGTTTATGCAATGACTGCACATTCTTATTCTTAAACATAAGAACAGACTGGTATTCCCCAAAGGAAAGGGAAGGGGATAAAAATTTTAAAAACTATAAGCACTATTAGGAAAGCATTTAATATCAGTCCTTTAAAAATAGCACTCAGGATATAGAGTCTTATATTTGGAAAGAAGCTGCCAAAAGCCCCCCATCTAACTCTCCTATACCAGATCACCCAGGAATTGACCCTAAAAAAACCACAGCATCAAATTCCTGGCCACAGATGAGCAAAGGAAGCATGAATGGAGCCCGTATTTCTCAGTTCCTCACCTCACTCTCTGATGATTGGCTGTGGCTAAGTGATGGCTGCCTTCCCATCCTGCTTTCCCTTCTGCCCTCATTTTCTGTGGTCTGGGGCAATCAACCCTTCTTGACCAGCTGTTTTAGGCTGTGCTGGTAATTCCTCATAGTGCATCATTAAGGAATGTATTCACACTGTGCTCTCTGGGCCGTTAAAACAGAAAGGTGAGCAGGTATGAGTCGTTGATGATCAGGTTTATCTGAACCCGGGCCCTCCCTCATTTACATGTAGTGGCTGTCCTCAGATGCTAAACTCTGACCAGGTTTTTCTCCTGGTCAGGTTTCTCCAGAGAAACTTTACTGAGCACTGCTTGTGACATGCATGGTGTACATGCATCTCTTCTCTCTCTCTCTCTCATCTGCACAAAAGCTTCCTGTATTTATTCTGATGGCACCCCTTGCAAACCTCTATTATAGCACATAGCACCTGGTAACATCTGTCCGCTGCTCGACTTCACCAGCCCCTGGAGAGTCTCTCTTTCACCTCCTTTCTTTCAGCCCCAGCCCATTGCACTCGCTTAAGAGAGGCCCAGGCCAGATGGCCTTACTGGTCTAAATGGGAGCAAAGTCCTGCCTTCGTCTTTCCACCCCGCTGGTTTGCCACAGACCATGTGATTTCTACAAGGGAGATTTTTCACCCATTTTCAACGACAGCGCGAACCAGTTAACCATAAATCATCCCAAAGATGACTTTTCTCATTAACACATGACAAGCACAGATGGCACCCAAGATGCATTGTCAACATGAAAGTATGGAAACGTTCTTTGTTTTTAAATGTTCTTAAAAAGAAGCGGCATGGAGGGCAGGCAGAGGGTTGGCAGAGGTGCTCTGAGACCGCTGGCGTGGGGCAGAGGCTCAGCTTTAGCTTTTCGCGCCCGCCAGTCCATCCCTCTCAGCCCTGGCCCCAAACCCCAAACCCAGTGTCCCCAAGCCGATGCCGAGTCACAGCACGCTTAGCACAGGAGTCAGTATAGACTTCCCTATAGCGAGTGCTGCTGTCTCCGAAACTCACAGGGGCCCCGAGGAAATGCTTCTGCGGTGCACTTTCCGTGTGTCGAGTATTAGTCGAACTGCAGTGGCAATCCCGATGGTTCCTTTTGACCTTCCTGAATAAGCAGAAGTCTTTTTTTTTTTTACTAGCAGCCCCTGGGTTAAGAACATCCACTCACATACAACCCACAGATAGTGACTAGGCCCCCTAAAGTCTAACATATTGAACAGTGGAGCTACACAAATGGATTGTAAATAACTAATGAGCACTCCTTCCTAATGCGTTATTGTTCTTATGACTGAGTTTTTATCTGAAGGGTCTTTCAGTGTACCCAGACATGCGTCTTTAATGGTTTCTATGCCTAAAGGGTTCCCTGTAGACTAAGACAAACAATTGGCTAACTCACATGAGCCATACGTAACTGCTCCAGTCACGGGCGAATGTGACTTAAAGACAGATGTAGAGACGGAACTCATTCCTAACCCGACAACTGCCTGTACTAATTTTCTATAAAATTTGCGTGGCAGCAATGGTGAGAAGGTCACTCAGATCAATTTGGGTTTGATGTAATGCCAAGAACTGAAATTTAGAGTCAGGGACCCTGACCTCATAAATGTACCTCCCCATGTAATCACACAGCATCCTCCTCACAGAAAAGTCCCAGCCAGCAATTCTAACTCCCTTGCCTTATTGAAAGCGGAGCACTAAGATCAATAGAGCAATATTTTATGAAATCCAATTTATCAGGAGATTTGATGTCTTAAAGATGATGGAATGTCTTATTTATTGGCAATCATGGAAATTTCAGGAATGTTCGGCACAGGGAACGCTAAAGCCCAAAGTTAATTTGAAGCCTCCTGTCCTTGAGAAACTACAATGATGGGGTGTGGCCCCTGAAAGCGGAATCTCAATTCCAGGGCACCAGCGCCACGCCACAGGCAAGGCAAGAGTCTTGGCCACAGGGAAAGCGTCTTTTGCAACCAAAAGCAAAAACAAAGGAAAAGCTGGCAGAGTGCATCTTTACAGGTGGCGATAAAACCCAGCCCACTCGTTGTCCTCAGGTCTAAGCTCTGCTGGTGGGTTTGAACCACCGATCCGGTGGCTAGCAGCCCATCACTGAATCCACTGTGCCACCAGGATCTCCCTACGAATGGGGAGAGTCTACAAAAAGAACCCTTATATAGGTCAAGGTATAGACAGTAACTGGATACATGGTTTCTTGGGAGGTACAGCAGGGAAGGTTAGGGGGGAAATGGGGAGCTCATCAGAAAGAGGATAAGAAAAAATGTTCTAAAATTGATGGTGGTGATGATTGTACATCTCAATTTAGTCTGACTGAACTATTGAATTCAATGGCAGAGAAATGAGGTGCCAATAAAACGTTTGTTTTTGTTTTTTGTCGAAAATGCCCTTGTGAAGTTGAACCCTACCCTAACAAGTTGCAGCAATTATTTAAATTAAAAGTGGGGGTCCTTAACATCATGTGGTACCCTGGATCAGCCCTGGAGCTCCAGGGACTCTCTGATGCAGCTGACGAGCTTCACCCGTTATTCCACCCTATGACACAGGGTCTAGGGCAGTGTGGGACGTGGCGTTCACCGTGAGGGGAAGCTGGGTGAGGAGCACATGGGAAGTTGATTGTTGGAAAGGAAGTGGGGCCGGGAAAACCAGAAGCTGCTGTGGAGGAGGCACAGGAAGGACGAGGATCCATTCAACGACCTGAATCGGGATCTTTCTTCTCTGAATCACTGGTTCAAGAGCTGATATCAAGGAGTCCTCGAAGAAGGAGAATGTTTTTGAAACTGATTGTGGTAACAATTGTACACTGAACTATGGAATGAGAGGGCATCTGTATTAGCTCCCAATAAAATGGGTCTGAAAGAGAAAAACATAGAGATATGAGAGAGAGAGAGAGAGAGAGAGAGAGAGAGATCGGTCATAACCTTTCACAACCTCAGTTTTCTCCTGTCCAGAAAATTGCCATAGGTAATCCCTCCTTTTTCAACTGTTTAAGGAGCCCTGGAGGCTTAGTGGGCTCACAAGGAACTGCTCACTCCATCAGCAGTTCGAATCGGCAGCCTATCAGTGGGAGAAAGAGGAGGCTTTCTGCCGACATAAAGAATTACAGTCTTGGAAATTACAGTCAGGGCAATTCTACTCTGTCCTCTAGGGTCGCCATGAATCAGAAATGGCTCACAGTGAGTTTGTTTTGTGGTTGTTGGTTGGTTGGTAGAGCTGAGCTACTTAATTATTAGTGGCATAGTGGATAAGAAGTCAGGTCCCTAGCCACAAGGTCAGAAGCTTCAGTGTAACAGCCACTTCTTGGGGGAAAAAAAAGAGATTTTCTACTCCCTAAAGGAGTGACAGCCTCCAAAACCCAACGGGCAGTTCTCCCCTGTGCTGTATTGTCCCACAGAGTCAGAATCGAGTCAAGGGGAGTGAGTTTGTAATTTTGGGGAGCCCTGCCAGCTGTGGCCTCACAGTAAGCTCCTGACCACCGGCTCAGCAGCTGTGTGTGTTCCCATAAAGATTTACGCCCTCAGAAACCCTAGGTAGTGTCTGAATCCGCCTAGTGCCCATGGACTTGGTGGACCCTTTAATGCGTTTATTATAAAGACGACTCAATGCACAGCATGAAGTGACAATTCATTTTTGTCCAGTATACATTAGTTGAACTTCTTCAAAGGCTGAGACCAAGTAGACATCGAAAGTTAAAGATGCGATATTATTTTTAGCGTGTGCGTCCTTGCCTTCAGCCCCTCTCAAAACCTTTGGGAAGCTGGGGGTCTCCGTCCTTGGCCAACTGGCTGGCACTGCCAGTCACTGCCAAGCAGGGACCTCTGGGAGCCATGTGTGCCTGGGTGGCTCAACACCATCCATTTCTCACCTTCAGCAAACACCTCCTAATTAATGTATTATCACTTTAACCCTCGACTCATGGAAAAGCTTCTTTTCACAAGTGTATTTCCAAGTTGCTCCAATTCACAGCCACCTCCCTTTTCCTAGGTAAGTCCCATTATAGATAAGAACTGCTTCAAGGGAAAGAGTCCTGATTCTTCCTCTGGTAACTCATTTTTTTTTCTTATCTCTGTGGCGGAGAAATAAATAACAAATAAGCAAAAATAAGCCAGCTGACATATTCATTTATCTCGCCACCTCCCTGCAAGTAGATAGATTGTCCAGCAAATTAAATGTCAGTTAGGGGAACTACAGCTCAGAGAAGGCAAGCACTTGCCGGGTACCACGAAGCTGGTCAAGGAGGAGCCAGAAGTTAAAGCTGACTCCCAGGGCTGCCCTCTTTTCCTGGTGCAGCACCTGTGTGCCCACCTCCATTAAAGTCCCATCGAAATGCTAGTGGGAGCCCAGGTTCCCCACCGGGCTCCTCCCTCCAGAGCAGAGCTCCCCAGGGCGACTGGGCAGCCTGCAAGAGACCCAGCAGCTGCCTCATGGCAGCTTGTCAAGTTTGTTTGCATCCACATCTGGCCTTAAAGGAAGCTTGATGGCATGGCGATTACACATCGAGCTGCTAACCACAGGGCCAGCAGTTCCAAACTACCAAGGGCTTCTCAGGAGAAAGGTGAGACTTTCTCCTCCCATTAAGATTTACAGCCACAGACGCTCACCGGGGAATGCCCGCCCTGGCCTCTGGGGCCCCTGGGAACCAGAATCAACTTGATGACAGTGCATATTTTTGTTGGTTTCTGTCCATACGACGAAATAGGGCCTTTTCCACCCGTGGGTGCAGATTGTGAACTGAAGCAAACTCAGCAAGCCTG